>MQUG01000908.1:0-18469 GCA_007213375.1 Steinernema feltiae | reverse complement strand
TGCCAATTGGCTTACGGACCTCATTACGGAGTCTGTCTGGTACTACAACACGCTACCGTATCCGAATTAACCAATTTACTCTTCAGAACAAGGAGTACGGTAAGCTGGGCGACCCATGTCGTCGTTTGTGGTGCAAAAACCGCCTGAATCGCCGATTCTCGCCTTGTGAGACGCGATCCTACCTCCCTGCTATGGACGGCACTGCTTGTGGATTCCAGAAGGTACCGTAATCTTCTTTTACGCTATTCCAGCGACTTTTAGTGGTGCATAAGCGGCTCTTGCGTGGCGAACATCATTTGAAGAAGATTTGCTGCTCGAGCTGCGAGAACTCAAGTTTCCATCGGCCAAGAAACACCGAAAGAAGCCAGCGCTCAGGGCGGCTGACTCGAAATTCGACAATTCAGCCCTTGTCGTGTGATCTTGGAAACGAGATTGCGTTAACCCAACTTTATTAAAAAATCAAACAAAATATTTTTCAAATTTCCGACGGACTTTCGTCCTCCACGCCCGCCAGCGCGTTCTCGTAGCGATTCCTTTGCCGATCGCCTAGGCAAAGGACACCTATGTCGTGCCTCCTAAACGTCGATTTACCGTAAATTTCAATGTGAAAACATGAAATTTACCTTGAGATGAGTGCTGTTGAACATCATCTTCGAGCAGCCTTCGATGGGGCACTCGAAGCGGAGCTTTTCGTGCCGCGCCACGTGCAGCATCCTCTCCGCCTTCACCTCCTTCGCGCACACTTTGCAGACGGCGCTGTTCACGCGCCGCCCGCTTTGCGTCACGCGTCCGGCGCTCGGGAAGAACTCGTCCTCCAGTTCTCGCATTCGCTGTGGAGCAGATCTGCTCTTGGTAGAGCCGATCAAATTCGCTCTCACTGAGCTCTTCAGACGTTGATTCGTGCCTGGTGAGGAGATGGTCCTGGTAGCGGTCAGCGCGGACTGACGCGCTGCATTTCACACATTTGAGCCGAATTTCGGTGTGCTCACGGGCGATGTGCGCGAGGCGGCTGAGGACGGTGAAACTCGGGACGAGTTGATTGCACGTGGTGCACTAAAACGAGAAATTCATTGCGATTGTAACCTCGAACTTACCTCATAGGTTTGCACCCTTTTGAAAGGTGTCGGCGCAGCTGAAAAGGAGGAAGAACTGTCGGAGCTCTCAGAGAGGGAGGACGACAGATTGCAATCCTGTAATCTTCTCGAGGTGCTGGCTCGAAGACATGAATCCAGATGCACGTTGAACGGTGTCTGAAAAAATCAGATTTAGGCATTTTTGAAAGACAACATGTTAAGCAAACCAAGCAAAAGAAGTTTTCTTGGGCGGGGTTTGAACCGAGCCAACATTGAGAGGCGAGCGTCTTATACTACTACTCTGCGGGCTCGGGCTCTCCGTCAGCACTGCTGTCTTGTGCGCATATATGTATAGCTACAATGAAAGACAACCACTTTTTTCTCAAAAATGCTAAATAAGGGGATGGTAATGCTAGGTGCGCTAGACTACTCTCACCAAGTTTCATTTGATACTCACATTTTGGAACGTTCTCTTGTGAGTCGGCTCAAAATTGTTTTAGCCCTCAATTTCCGCACTCTTATGACAGTATTTTTGTAATTTTACCTCTACTCTCAGTGCAGATGTTGACGGCGCACACTCTGTTGTCAGCAATTCGGTGGCGGGAGAGCTCTCTTTAGCGATCACTTCTGAGTTGCTCGGTTCTGCTTCGTCCCAATAACCAACATCAAACATTTCATCGTCGCCAATTGTCGTCGGAGTCAATGCGTCCTGAAATGCTCTCCTAGAACGAGCTTCAAGTGAAGCAAACGAACCCTTTCATAGGAATCAAGGCGCCCTCGTAAATCGTAGTGGCATTGCTAGCGCCGGCCTGAACCCCATCGTCAGTATCAATCATTTGAACTTCGCTAGTTGATGGAGGAAACGCTGAAAACAAAGCGAAATCGCGACTTGTCGATGGTCCCTCATTGGTGTTGACGTTTGCGGGTCTCTGAAAGAGACGAAAGGGACGAATTCAAACCTCCGCTCCCTCAATTCTAACTATTTGTGAAAAGATTACCGTTTCTACAGATTCTGATGCATCAGCTGATGGCGGCGATTCGTCGAGTTCCATCAATTCATAAACGTTTTGATTGCTATTCCAATCATGAATTTCAAATATTTCAAAGTCATCAATCTGGAATTAGGTCCTAGAACGAGAGCTTCCATGACCCACACGCACTCTTCCTGGATGTTGATTGGCAGATTCCGAGGCAGATGCAGATCCAGAGGTTTCAGGGTGATTCTGTTTTACGATATCAACATTGCCGGAGTCAGTCGCGCTCAGTTCCCGAGCCCTCATTTCAGCGATCATCAAATTGAGGGTTGCAATTTCAGCTCTGAGCTCGCGTTCCGTTTCGGAGGACTGAAAATCGAAACTAGAGGCAATGAGAGGAAGCAAATGACTCACCGTTTCGAGCAAAGCGGCATTCTCAGTCGTCAGTTTTGTTCTCTATTACGATCAGATGTGAAATCGGCCGCAAAATGCCAAAACTAACCTCTCCTACCGATACGACGGCCTGAAACTCCAGTTTCCTAATCTGCGCTATCAATTCATGCAGCTTCTATTTCCATTTTCGCGCATTTTATTTGCAACTAAACTCCCAGAATTACATTGAAATCAAAGGCAAAACGAGTACTTCGTAATTTGCAGCCTTCAATTTTGCGTTTTCAGCTTCCATGACGCTAATTGAGATTAAGCTAATAGAGATGAAACAATAGACAGTTAAGAGAAAACAGAAGACGAGTGACCTTTTGCGGGTGATTCAACCGTCCGCGGCTTGTTTTTCTCATTTCCATATATCGATCGATTGCCGACAGACGAGACAGCGATCAACAGTGCAGCCGCTCTTTTGGGTCTGGGGACGCTTCTCCTCCCCTCCCCATCACGTCATGTGTGCGAGATATTCACTTTATGCCTGGTTTTGCGAATAACGCCGTCTGAATCGTTAGAATTCGCTAGAATTAGTCAGTCGTTATTTTATTGGCTTACTTTATTGTCCAAATATGAAGCTTCCCATTCCCTCGCAATACTAACAGTAAGTGAGCGAAAATCTAGGGATATAATTGTCTGTAGGGCACTAGAGCACTCAATCGAAGCATTGAAACCACCGGTTATTCAGAAAAACCTAAACGAGACTTTACCAACGAGCGTCGAACTCAGACAACGCTCGCAACAGACAAACGCACTGCCATTGAGCCAACAAAGCTCAAATTTCAGTTATCTTCAATTTGACCATAAAACAGGGGCAAAGCGGGTAGTATCATAAGGTTTTTCCTGGAATATCTCATAATTTTTACTCTTTAGGCTCAGACAGAGAGATAAATCATTTTATTAGTGCATTTCTCATTTCAGCCTCTAATGCAAAGACCCTCAACGGCGCTGCAACGCGAGTTCGGGAACGTCGTGCAGTCGGCGTCCTTTGAACACGCGATTCCGATCTCGTAGATCTTCTGATTGAGGTAGTTTCCACTGAAAAACGCTCGGATTACGGTATCTTGCATGAGAAAACGCACGTTTGACGGTAGTTACACACGACCAAGTTCATCTTCGCGCAACGAGCGTGGCCACAGCCGACGTGTGTGGTCCTCGCCCAGGCCATCTGCGTGTAGTGGCCGACGCCGGTGGCGAAGAGCGCGTTCGTGAACGTAAAGTTCCGAGAAACCTTGCCGACGCCGATCTTCGTCAATTCGCTCCACCACGAGTCAGCGGCGCGGAGAACGGGCGCTGAAATGGTGTGGATTACGGTAGGATAGCAAGAGCGAGAGCCGTTACAATCGTTCTGGACGGTCGGGTAGCTCATGTAGAGGTTCTCGCCGGCGTTCCTGAGCTTCGCGGGCGAATGTTTGAACTCGCAGCGGTCGGCCCACGCCTGCGCGATCTTCTCGAGCTCGCAGTCGTACTCCTAAAGGGCGTTTAGCACTCCCACAACGCCTGGAAACTCACCATCTTGTACATGTTCTTCGCGGAAGGCGCGTTCCGACCGGTCGAGCCGTCCTTCTGCTTCCCAGCGCGTTGGACGAGCGGAGCGCGTTGTGGCGATCGAGAATCGACTTCCGAATCGCGGGATTCATTCCCCGCGTCGGGCAATTCTGCGCGAACGCGAGCGGAAGCGCTGAAACGGATTCTCAGAGGGCGAGCGGCGGCGGCGATCGACTCACCGATGAGGAGGACAGCGAGGAGTGAGGAGCGCATTTCCGTAGCTTTGGTTCCTCTCTCCCGCGCCTCGTCTCCTTTTATTCGCCGTTTGATCCGCCGTGAAAGGTTATCACCAGCGCAGCTGAACAAATCAATCCGCTTTTCTTTTTGTTGCACGCACGGATTACGTGCTGTCGTCGCGCGCGCTCTGACGCAAGCTGCAACGTCGCGACGTCCTTGGCGTCGTTTTTGGGCTGAAAAATACGGAAAATGCGATTTGTGAGTGACGGAAACTGGCGAACATCTCGTTTGTGACTCATTTTCGCCTCTGAGATCAGTTTGCGCCCCATAAACGAGTTTTTTAACCCGAAAACAGGCATTTCCTGATCTGTGAACGGCTGCGATATGCGAGTTTATTCAGCTTCATCACTCGTGCCATGTTTACTCAAGGCCATGTTTTATATCAATCCTACGCACGTTTGACAACGTTGAGCTTTCGCTTTCAGCCATCTTGCAACCTCCGCTACCGTACAATGTCCCTGAGGAGCTGCAAACATACGATTTCATCAAGCGATACCCATTTTCAACAACCTTCCTTCACCAACTCTTCTCTGTACACGGAATAAATAAACACGTTGAACACAAAGTAGTACCTCGCATATGGAATGCTCGCCTAGCAACAACTCATCGCTGTGCGTTATGTACAGAAAGCTGAGAGGAACAAGTAATCACATGTTATATTGAGTCTTTCTCTTCGATTAGCTGCGCTAGATCTCCAGAGTTCGAGTTCTGCCGTGAATGGCACGAAGAAGGTCTTCTCAGCAATTTTCCGTGAATGTTCGGGAGGGTGGAATTCACAAACAGCGCTAGCAAGACCAAAAGTGCACCAAACAGGAATGGTGGTCCGGGGATCAGTTTCTAAAGTCGGATTTATATGAAAATGAAGAAAGAACGGACTAGAACGTACCCAACTGAATTTCGGAGTGTCCGTTATCGTCATATTCCGACTTGGTGAGATGACTTTGTTCGTGCCACCGTAAAGTGGTTGAAGACGTATATTCGGAACAGGGAACTGAGGTCCGACACCAATGTGACCAGTTCCGTCACCGTCGACGTTCAAGTCCATATCGAAGATGTAGAAAACGAATCCAAACAACGCGGGACCAAGTCCTACAATACCATTTAACTATTGCTGACTGCAAGGTATTACGGTATTTACCTTGACAGAGCCCTCGAATACCGGTAACAACACCCTGCACAGTTCCCTGCTTGTCGCGATCGGTTTGGATGGAGATAAATGCGCTAATTGAGGGATAGGTGAGCTGACTCATCGCTGCCATTAATCCAGCTGCCCACATCATCCATACTTCAGTGCACAACCCGTACCACATCAGTTGCGCGAACTGGAAGCACAATCCCATCGTGATCGTGTGTTTCGTTCCGAAAGACCTCGTCAATATAATCAACACGACTGTTTGCGATACCACAGAGAGTATGCCGACAAGCCCGATGAAAGCGGCCACTGACTCCGGTGTGAATCCGATCATCTAAGACGATTTGGTCAAATCCTCACATTAAAGCCAAAGACTTACCAATTTCAAGTAAACGAAAAAACACGAAAACTGTCCGGACTCGGGCAAATAACTAAGAAAAACGATCAACGCTAGATGGCAGACCATGCGATCTTCCCAGATCGCGCGTAAAGTATTCAGAGGATCAATATTCTGCCAGGTCATCGATTCATACGAATGACGCAACTTGGGAGGAAGCGATTCCGGTACGAAAAAGATGATGAAGAGAACATCAAGAATAGAGATCGCAGTTGCCTAAAACTTGTCAAATAAGGATAAAACTGGAATATTCGCAATACCAATAGAACAACAGTTTCATCAGAGTACGCTTCTGATAACCAAGCTCCCAGAGCGGGTGATGTGATGAGCGATGCGGCAAACGTGGCAGAAACCAAACCACAGGCCGTGGAACGCTCAGATTTGTCAGTAATGTCAGCGACGTAGGCTAGCACGACGCTGAACGTGACGGCAAAGAAGCCGCTGAGGCTGAACAACGTGAAATACCACCTGAAAAGCAACGTTTTAAGTAAAAATCAGTCGACGGAGTGAACAAACCAAGGACTAATTTTTAGGCATGGAATCGGCATGCACGTGCAAAAGACGGTCACTAGAAGGAAGAACTTTCTTCCCCACGTATCAGAGAGAGATCCAATCAATGGAGCACTTAGAAAAGACAAAATACCCTGAAATAGCTGGTATAATAGGGCAGAGAGAGATTAATAACCTACCTTTACACCGAGAATAAGCCCGTTCATTAGAAATTTATTTGTTGGAAACGTTTCTGCAAGGACCTGCAATAAAACAGATTAAAAGAATAAAAGCGTAAACGATATGAATAAAAGCACCCATTCTACAGCAATAAAATAACCTACATTGATAACCGGAACAGTGAGGAGACCCCATGCAAAGTATTCGAGGAAGATGATCACCAATGCGTGATACAAACTTGCAGAAGTACCGCTGCCGCTTCCACCGGCGATGATTTCGCGACTAGTTCTTCTGCCTGCGCCACACATTGCGTATGCACAGGACCTCGTCTTCCGAAGAATCATACCAGATTCGTCCTGAAATCGAATCCAATTCAAACCGATAATCTCGAACAAAGCAAACGATAATAAAAATAGACGTAATGGAAACGCTGAAACCGAAATTTCACAGACGCACCGCCACGTCCACAGCAGCAGCCTTAGAGCGTAGGTGGAACGCGGAAACAGGTTTATGTTGCGCTCGAAACGTGAAAAAATTCTCGAAATCCATCGCACTAACCACAAGCGTGCAGCAAATAATACAATTTGTAAACGCGACAGATTCGGACATAATCTAATGAGAATCGATTTAGCTGACTGAATGGCACACATAAAAAAGGCAATTTCCCCCCGATGATCGATAGCAAATGCGGGAGAGCGAGAGAGAGAATTCCGGAAAACTGCCACCAACCTTTTCACAAAGAGGTAATGCTGCTGAATCGTCGCTCAAATCGATATCGACCTCTTCGTGAGTCGTGGAAGCGTGCAAAAGCGGATACGGCGACGAGTAGACGACCGTTTGTTGCGTCGACGCCGCGGCCGCGAAATAGGAAGGCGGAGGTGAGTAGCAGTGAGGTGGTGGTTTACAAGGCTTAGGTGAAGATTTACTCGCTGGATCGGAAGCACTCTTCATTCCAACGACGACCTGACGCGACCTGCGACAACGGACAAATCCATCTCTCTCTCAACAAAAGTTGGCCTGGCGGGTGTGTTCGGTTATCTCCTTGCAATATCTGGAAACAGCGAAATAGTCGCGACTGAAAAGGCGAACAAAAGGTCGCCACACGGGATCGCGGTTGGCGAATAAACGGGTTTCATTTCACTTTCTTCGTCACGCCCGGAGGCGATCCGCTGCCACCGCCACCTCCTCCTCCCGTTGAAACTCTTCCCTAGTCAATATTGCACGCGTATATTCCAACCCGCCTGCTCTGCGCCCTATTCAAACGACAAAGCGACGAAACGTGGTTTGTGTCCTTAACAAATCAATATTTGTGCCTACGCGAATGCAAATCGGAAGTTGATAAGGATGACGTGTCGAAAATTTCGCGTCAATTTGGACGCGTGCCAAAGTTGCGTGCACTAAAGTAGCAATTAGCAAACAAAAACTGATAATTGATTGCGAAATGTAGAGAAATCTAGGAAATAAGTGTCGAATAACGCCAAAACAATCCTATGATTACAGCGGCGCTATCCATGCTTCACTGAACAAAGCGTTTAGGCAATTGCGAAAACAGGAAGAGTATTACCATAGTTCAACGCATTGGGCCTAAAATTGATCAACAAATGAGAATATCAGTCCATTGATGTATCGAAAACGAGTCAAGTTAGTTCTATTTCCAGCCAAAAAGCACACGGGAAGCAAAAAGCAATGAATAGTTCTTATCTAACCTTACTCCCGTTGACAGAAACGCTATCAAAACGATCGATACGACGTGAGGCGAGCAGCGTGAGGAAGAATCGAATAAAATAGTCCAAAACTAGGATCGAAATACAATATATCTTTCAAAAACGAGTGGAATCATCGCCAACTTTAGCTCGAAAACAATTTTTACAGTCCAGCCACGAAAGTAGAGACGAAAAACAGGTTTCTATACAATAAAAAAACGAAAAATGAGCGAGATTGACCTTCACCGGGCACAAACATCGATCATTTCGATTACCATAAGCTACAAGTACGCGAATCAATGATTACGCAACAATAAAATAGCCTCAATTCAAGCAGCAATCATAAAAGTACCGTTCCATCTCGTTCTGCGGCTCAAATAACAAAATTAGCCTCAATGTCGCCGAGCAGCGGCCTGCTGTCATCAGCTCGAAATTGGATACCCTCGCTGGACTGCATAGACGCAAAAACAACACCGCAAACATTAAAAAATGCGGTAAACAACAGGCCAGAAGCATAGAATAGCGCAAAATATCTGGAAAATCATGCTTTCGTTTATAGCCACGCGAAAATAGCCAAAATCACCGAAAATTGACCGGAAACGCCATCGAATACCATCGTGCTATCCCAGAAAATCAGCCTAGTTCCAAATAGCTCCCAGCGCAACCCAGAACTACCCAAAATACAGTCCAAATCACTGAAATCAGCCTTCGAAAACATCCGCTCGCATTTATTTGACCACCAAACACCGCAAAATGACGTTTACGACTGACCGGAAGCAATAAACCGCGCTTTTCTAACCCAAAAAACCCGTGAAAATCATCTTTTGATCCCCACGCGTTGCAAAATTCCCCCAAAACGAGCGAGGCGAACGTTCTTCTCCCGCTTCCGCGATAATCCAATTACCTAAACAACACAACAACCCTTCGCGCTCCCCCCGCGTCTCACAAGCACCCGAGGCGTCGTCGCCTCCTCGGCAGACGAGTCGCGGAGTTTGTGCAACACAACCCGAGTCGGGCGACTAACGAACTCACAGAAAACATTGGTGAATCGATCGTCGCGCGCCTCCCACCGTCGTCGTTGGTCGACCGCCACCGCTGCTGCTGCTGTTGCTGGCTGAGAAGAGCCGCTCCTCATCGGCTGGGATGGTCGGGGCGCGGTTGGCTGTTCGCTCTGTACACGCGCGCGTACAGCCAGCCAGCCACTCGAACAACAAGACTTTCCCACAGCCAGCCGGCCGGAGCAAAGCCGCCAGAGGGATCGATGTTCTCTTGTTTTTGATTAAAATGAGTGCGCGCGCGAGAGAGATTTGCGGATTGTCGCTTTCTGGGAATCGCGCCTCGCGCGCCGACGCATATAATTATGGGAACGCGGATAACGAGTCACGCGATGTTTGAGCTCTACGCCCCTAAGCTACCGTGTTTACTCCTTCAAGGGACCCTTAGGTTAGCGCTTTTGCTTGTTTTTTGTTTTTTCAGGTGTTTTTACGCCAGAAGCTGCTGTTTTTGGTGGTGAACTTGGTTACAAAATTTCTTATTTTGCGCTTTATTCGTGATAGATAGGGCTTTGAATCAACTATACGGTATTTAGAGTGCTCGTTGCGCGCTGTTTGCTTTTCTACGCAAATAAGTCCAAAAAACATCTGCAATGGATCAATTTTTCGCTGTTAGAGTCTGTGGTTCAGATTCACGTGTTAAAAGTCTCCATGGTGGTCAGACAGACGCGCGTCAGACATTTGCAGGCCCTTACCGGGTGTCGGCTGGGTCTGCGCGCTGAGATTCGAACGCTCATTCGTTCCTCATTGTCGCTTCTTGTACGCGGAGAGCTGCTTTTCCCATTTTTCTGTTGTTCTCTTTTGCTGTTCACGGGGTAGGAATGGACGCGTGGGAGACGCTGGCCATCTTTCTTGTTTTTGAGCCCATTTCCGCGAATTCGGGCCAAATCAAGCTACGTTTCGAGCGCGGTTTGTGCGGATTATGCGTTTCTAGAGCTTCCGAATCCTGATTTTCTTTGAATTTGCGTAGTTCGTTGCTTGCGATGGATCTAGAAGATTTTAAGGCTATTTTTTGCTCTTGCTCAGGGCTTTGTGTCGCCTTCTATTCAGCCTCACTTCCTGTGGCATTTCAATATCGGGGATTCTTGCCTTCTTCCTGTTTACTGCGCTTCCATACCACTTTCTGTTGCTGTTATCTCGCTTGCTCAGGCCTTATTAGGCTCTATTATTTGCTGTTTTCGTATTCTCGACCAACAAGGATCTTTTGCTGTAGAATCCCATTTAATCGGTTGCCTAACGACCTCCTTTTTGCATATTCTTTACGATTCCGCGCCGAGATTAACGATCTTTCGGCGTTGCTAGCGCTTATTCGGAGAGTGCAAGTGTTGTTTTTGAGTTCTAAGATCATTTGCGAACTTGGATTGACGCGTCGTCCCCGGGGACATCGCGAACGGAAGCACTTCGTTGATTGCATTTGTGCAGCGGCGCGCAAATTTGACCACACAGCGCGTTACTCAAGTTCTTCTTCCTTTCTTCTCCGCCTCTGACTCACCGTTTGCGTTGCTCGCCGCGTTCGTTTTTTTTTCTTCTGTCGCTCATTGTTTGCTTTGCTCTCTTCAGGTAGATTAATCCCAGGCGTTGTGCTGCTGACCGCCATGACCGCCGCCGTCGTCGCGCCTCCAACGGCGCTAAACTTCACCGAAGCGATCAAGGATTCGCCGAAATTCAGGTAAGCGTTGCTTATCAGTTCTGTTTGTGTTTGTTTATATTCGCTTGTGGTGTATGGAGAAACCAAGAATCTGCTTAACGCAGCGATGATTTGGCTCTGTTTACAATTGCAAAATTATAAACAGGATTCCAGTGTTTATCTCGTGTACTTGCAGGCAATTGCTCGGTGAACATGAGCTCTATTTGGGGAAGATCGACAAACGCATCAGCGAGGTCGTCAGGCTCGTCAATCAGATGAACGAATATGGCAAAAGCTATGCAGCCACTTTTTAGTTCGTTTTTTCTTCTCTTCCCGGTTATCAAATGAGCTCATTTTCAGCACGATAAGCGTCGCGGTCAATCAGCTCTGCACAGAAGCCTTTGCAAATGATCCTCTGGCGGAGAATATCTTCAACCAAATTTCCGACGCCTACGCGCAGACTGTGCACCTTCATAAGGTGTTTGTGGAACAGGCGAACGCCTCTCTTGCCAATAATTTATCGAATTATTTAAAAAAGTAGGTAATTTTATAAGATTATGATGGATGTTGTCCTAGCAAAATGAGACGAAAGGAAGCCTCGCAGCCGTAGATTACTCTGCTGCTTGTTTATGATCAATCACCCTATGACTAATAGCCGCGAGCAAACAAAAATGGACTCTGAACCACGTTTACGATCGCTTTTCGTTGCTTGTCTGTGGGCTGTCTTTATCAGGGTAATCCAGGGTCGGAGAACGTCTAGCAAACATGAGAAATTTACGGCTGGGAGCTTCTGAAACCGATCTTATTGCTGCTATTGGAACAGATCTTAATTTGCGCTCATTTCAGTGAACTCACAAAAGTAAACGACGCGAAAACGCATTTCGAAAGTCTCTCATCCACACTCGATGAAAACCTCGCGAAGAAGGCGACGATCAACAGGCACAAGACGTCGGAGCTCCTGGATGCAAAGAATTCACTCACGGCAGTTGGTACATGCTTTGCGCACACCGCCCTCGACTACGTTGCGCAGATTAACATTGCGCATGCGCATAAAAACTACATAATCCTGGAAGCGGTGAGTTTCCGCCTCGCGCTCGCGATTCATCAATTCACTCACCTGTTTGATTTCCAGCTTTGGGCATTCGTCAAAGAGTCGTCATCATTCTTCAGCCGCGGGCACGCATTTTTCGATGAATGGACGTCGATAGAAAATGGTTCCATTTCGGATACCATCGACGCGTTGAAGTCGAAGTCCACGTTGATTGAGCGCAAGATGCAGGACCGCCATGCGGTCGTACCCAAGGTAGGAGGCGTGCGTGATCATAAAATGACCAAATTTGGAGTCTTTATCAACGCGTCGCGGCCTCGTTGATAACGACGGCGGGGTCACTGTCGATGTGTCAGTATTGATTGGTGATGGCGTTCTCGTCTCTAGTCGAGTTGGTGATAATGATTTTAGGTGATAGAGAGGTCAATTCCGATGTTTCACACTTTACGAACTGTAATCCGCTGTTTCAGGAAGTGTTCCAACATCCCGGCGGCATGCCCTCTGAACCGGAAGTCGTGATGGAGGGGTACTTGTTCAAACGGGCCAGCAACGCGTTCCGATCGTGGAATCGTCGATGGTTTCAAATTAGCGACAATAAACTGGTTGGTTTATCCTCTCCGCTCGCTTATGCATTCATGAAATGGTCTAGTTGTACTGTCATCGATGTCTGGACGAAGAAACCCCAACTGTAATGGAATCCGACCTCAAACTTTGCCTCGTTAGGCCCGCACCTCAGAATATCGACAGAGCGTGTTGTTTTGAACTTGTTACTCCTACGAAGTTTGTTGTTTTCACTCATTTTTGTGCTAAAAGTTGTGTTTAGAAGCCATTTATTGCAAGCAGATTCGGAAGCGCTGATGTTCGCTTGGATGCGCGCTCTTCAGAGGACGATTCAACATCTGCACGAGAGCGACGAGCATGTTGCGAAGCCGCGAACGGCGTCTTCGTCCAATAACAGCGATAGCGCCACTGATGGGCCGTCAACAAACGCTTCTGAAGGTCCATCCACTCAACCAGCCCCGGAATTCGTCCCGGTGCCTCGATCCTTCTATGAGGAACTTCGCCAAATTCCCGGAAACGATGTGTGCGCTGATTGCTTCCACACAGATGCGAAATGGGTTTCGCTCAACCTCGGAGTGGTCATCTGCATCGAATGCTGCGGGATTCACAGAAGCCTTGGCGTTCAAGTGTCCAAAGTGCGCTCGTTGACGATGGACTCCATTGACGCGGATCAACGAAACGTTCTCTTGCACCTGGGAAACGAAGCAGTTAACTCGATCTATCTTAAACATCTGCCATTGGTTGACGTCGTGCCACCTGTTCCGAAACCCAGTTCTACACGGTAAGAGCGAGGGTTAGAAAAGCATGCATCTGTGAGATTCAATTGCAGACCAGTGAGGGAAGCTTGGATTAGGGCTAAATACCTTGAGAAACGATTTTCACGGCCAGGCACGATCAGGGCGCTTTCGTCGGCTCAATCTCGAAGTGAACATCTGACGCAGAAGCCAAAGATTCCGGCTTTGAATGTGACTGCATTGTGTAAGCTACAGAATCTTTTATCTATCTTAATTACGGTATTTTCAGCCCCTCATCGTTCGCAATCCTGGTATAACCTCTCCGAAGAGCAATCGTTTATTGCCGAGGAATCAGACGAATCGCCTCGATCAACCGCTTCGGCATCAAGCGAGGTCAAATGGAGGTCTTATCCTTCACTCGACGGCAAAGAAGCAAATGGTCAAGTTCCGAAATCGAAATTACTCCGTAAGCCAAGTATGTCATTGTGTTACCACAATAACCCTCACATAATGATCGATCTTTAGTCGACATTTCACGTTTGTCATCCTGCGGTTCGGACACTAATCTCGGCGAAACTGACGAAAGCACTGGTAAGCTGGAAAAAAACCCGCTCATTTAATATTCATAACCGGCTTTAGGTGGATACGGTAGGGGCAAGGAATTAATTGACACAGCCAGGAGAGGCGACCTGAAGGCTGTTCTGGGACTCATTGCCAACGGCGCTGAAATCAATACGAATTACAGGGGAACCACCGCTTTGCATGCCGCTGTGGATACGGTAAGAGCTTTAAATTGTCTACAAAACAAGTCAGGAATGACAATCTTCTAGACAGCTTTCTCTCAAACTGTCTGGACAGGTCATATAAAATCTGAAGGCTGTTCATGATATGTCTAAAATGCGCTGCGACCTGTCTAGACATTGAATCCTAATCGTAATGTCAGTTCTAGATGATTTTTGACGATAATTCGCATTATACCATTTCTTACGTCTCGTTTTACAGGCGCAGTCAGTGATGATCGAATTCCTGATTCTAAACGGTGCGAAGATCAATCACGTCGACAACCAGCTGGACTCTCCGCTTCACATAGCCGCGCGGCAAGGTCACACACTGGTGGTCTGTCAACTAATGAAGCGTGGAGCCGACAAACATCTCAAAAACCATCACGGGAAGATTCCGCTGGATTTGGCGGTTGACGGAAAATACGCGGATATCGTGACACTGTAAGCAATTCTTTCTTTTGTTTCCCGACGACGATAGAAGACGTTTGCAGGCTGCGGATACACGATATGCGCGATGAGTTCAACGAAGAATTCAACAATCCAATGGATGAAACCGTCGACGATGTCATTTTGGACATCAAAACGCGTGCTGCGAAGTTCTAAGTTATGCATTTCTTCTACTTTCCTGTACATATCGTCTCTCTCTGCCTTATTCTCATCTCCTCATCTCCCGGCGTGGCTTACTGTATCTTCTCTAATCTGAGATTTATATACTCTTCTCTCTCTCCCAACCTAGCAGTTCTCCTAGAGTCAAGGACATACGTGTTAATGTGTGAAACGATGCATAATGTTTGTATATTTTCAGAGAAAATGCGAAAAGAAGTATTATGTAGAAAGTTTATTTTAATTTTATTCTATAAACTCTAAATCTTACTGTAGCCAGTGAATACGTTGACCTGTCTGGGCGCGAAAGAACGAGAGAAATACCGAAAATGCGAATTTTCCAAACGTTCTCAATTCATCTTTATTTTTTCCTTAAACTCTAAATCTTACTGTAACACATCTATTAACCGTTCGGATGATGGAAAGTATTCTAGCGCACAAAATGGGGAATAGAGCGATCGATATTCGGGATTTTGGCAAAGAGGGAGGGGGTGAGGGATACTGTACAGTCGAGTGGAGTGTGAAAGAGAGAATCAAACTGGAATGATCGGTTCTGGCACGAAAATAGTTCTGGAATGCTGCCGAGTGATGTGTGTGTGTATGTGTGAGTGAGTGACTAAAGTGGAGAGGAATCCCGTAAATTAAGGTTTTGGGTGAAGAGGAAAGAGGAGGAGGAGGAGGATAATGATGTTGTGAGCACTGGGAGGAGTATGGTAAGTATACGGTATCACAGGCGGTTGTGTTGCACTTGTTAGACGACGGATTCGGGGCGCGAAGCGAGAAGCGATTCGCGATAGTTCATCTCTTCCTGTTCGAGCACCTGAATTTGATGATTTTGGGGTACTGTAGAGCTACGGTGGGAGGGATACCTTGGCGTAGTCTACCTCGAGAGTCTCGTTTTGGTCTTGGTGGCGTTTGGTGAGTTGCTCTTCGTGTTTTTCGGCTCTGAAATGGGAATTTTAGGGTTTTGTGGTCTTTTGTTGGCACTCGTGTTTGCACTCAAAATTGAATTAGCAGAATATGTTTCATAAGTGAGTTTTAGCGATTGAACTGTTCAAACAGCTGTAGAACTCAAAATCGCAATTATTCAGCTTTGTTGTCTTTTGTGGTTTTTTGTCGGCACTCGCAACCTCTCCGTTTGCACTCACTTGATCGCCAATCGCTTCCTCTCCTCGACGAACATCTTCACGTTCTTCTCGTTCAACTCTTTCACGCGGCGGTCTTTCTCCGCTTTCGTTTTTATCGTCTTATCCTACAAATTGACGTTTATGACTACCGTAACCCCAGCTAGCACCCACCTGCTGAATAATCTTCGTGTCGTCGATCGACTTCTTCGTCTGAATCTGCTTCAGTTCGCGTCCCTCGTTCTCCAATTTTTGCTTCAGCGCCACGAGCTGCTGCTTCTGCGCGTCGGCCATCAGCTTCCGCAGCACCTCCAACTCCTCCCGGATGTGGACCTTCTTCAGCTCAAACTCCTCGGCCTCTTGGCGCCGCACCAAACTCGACCACTCGTCGGTCTGATTCGACACCAACGAGCGCATCTTGGTGTTGTTGGACATCTCGCTGATGCCTCCGCCACCGCCTCCTCCCGAGTTGCTCAGGCGACCGGAGAGCGACGAGTGGCGACTGCTGCCAGGAGCGGAGGAATTGTTCCCCGAAGAGGAGCTCTTCTTCTTTGACTTTTGGTTGTCGCCCATCAACTTGTCGACGTTCGACTGCTGCTGCTTCTGGCACGCGTCCCGCTGCTTCAGATGACGCTTCTTCATGTCGTCAATGTCTTTTTGGAATTTTTTCGCCAATTTGATGAAGATTTTGTCCTTTTTCAGCTCCTCCACGTTCACCGCGTCGATCTGAACAAAGTATACCGTAATTCCTGACTAAAATCGTGAAGATTATCGTAATAAATGGTAAAAAGGTGTGTAAATGCAGTTGAACGACGTAAAAAGGGTTAAAATATGAGGTTAAAACGGGGTTTTGGGGATGTACTACGCGTAGCCTAAACCTGTAGATACTCATAGACCCGGGAGCGACGACGTTCGGTGTGCGCTCGTTGCGAGACGACGAGCATCTCCTCGGATGACATGACGTCTTCGCTGCGATTCTCGAGGTCCGGTCGGAGATTGCGCCAGTGACGGCGGAGGCTTGAGAGCGTTGGAGAGGGTGACTGCGATTTCTGAGGCGGATTCTACCGTAATCAACGTATTTGGGGTTCAGATTTGAAGGCAGAAGGTTGGATTTTAAAGTAATTTGACTTTGCAAAGTTATCACGTTTATACGATTTGGTAGCCGTAGATACGGTATTCTACAGTAACCAGATTTACTAGCGTGTCTTGAATTGAAACTTGAAGCTACCGTAATCTAAGATACACAATCGGAAGTTTAAAACTACCGTAACCAGATTTACCTTACCCAGGCTATAAAATCAAAATTTGGTTAATTTCAAACATTACGGTGGCCTCTACCGTATACCGTAAATGTAGAAAATCCAAAACTTTCAAATAATTTGTCTGTTGTCCTTTGTTTGCACTCGCGTTTGCTCTCGCCCACCGCCCTCCTCACCTTAAACTTGCTCTCCGCCGTTTCCGAATTCGATTTTGCCGAGTTTGGCTGATCCTTCGTAGGCGCCAACGGCGTGGCCGCATTGCTGTCGTTGTATCCCGCATTACTCGACCCGTTAATCTTCAAACTCTTCAATCCCGGCACCGTCTTCGACGCGTTGTGCGCACCTCGTCGCGTTGCCGTTTTTGTTCGTCGGAATCTCGACAATGTCGGCGTCGTCGACGCCCATGTTGTGCAGCGCTTCCTTGAGCTTCTCCTGTTGTGAGAGGTAGGCAGCGCGGGTCTGCTAGGGCGTCTACGAGGCCGCTGAGCTCATCGGGCACGTAGGTCTTCAGGCCAAGGTGCACGAAGAGCGTCGGCAGACCATTGAAAAGTTGGACTCGGTGCGGAGGCTGATGTGTCGGTAGCCCGCTTGAAGGCCGTCAGAGCGGAAGGATCCGCTGCCGAGCTGTTTGCCGTTCTCGTCGTAGACCGCGAAGCGGAGCACCGCGAGGTCGGGAGGACGACTTTGCGGAAAACGAACGGATCCTCGTTGTAGACCGGATTGAGTCCGTTCGCAGGGACAGTACGAGTACGGTGCTCCTTGCGGATGTGTCCGTGGGAAGACCGTACATCTCCACCTCCACGTAGGTGCCCACTTCCGATCGCACAGGAATTGACCGAAATTACCTGAAATTGGATCAAATTTGAAAGAAATCGAGTGCCGACACGTTTGCACTCGCAAGACCACAACGTACCCGAACAGAAACAATGCGCAGCGATGACGCCGTCCACCGGAGACTCGGAGAAAGGATCGAAATTCCTGTCGGGACGCCGCATAAAGTCCGGTTTGAGCAGATAGCCACAGGCGCCGTTGTACTCAAACTTTCCCTGATTGAGTTGCATGCAGACGTCGGGCGTTTGAAAGTTCAGGGAGACCATTTGACAGCCGGCGTTCCAGAAAATCTGTAAACTACCGTATACCTCGGGGAAACGAAGAACCACATTTTGATTGAAATCGTTCAGTTGGAATTTTAACGGATGAACGTGCGAATTTTTCAAAAAATGTCTATAAGACTATCGAAGATGACCATACAGACTGAATTTCTGCCATTCGCTGGTCAAGATTACGGTAGTTTTGAGTTGCTGATGGATGCACTCAGACTCTAGTGGCTTGCAGTCGAGATTTTCGCGTCATTTTCCGTGTAAAACCAGCTTACCTGCGGTAAAAAATTTGACGAATCCACGCGTGCGCCCTTCGGATAGATCCTGCTCAGTTGGCGTTTGTTGTAGTTGACGAATTCTGGTGCGTTTTGCTTCAAATAGCCGAGACCCGTACTCTCCGAGAAGGAG
>MQUG01000907.1:0-13002 GCA_007213375.1 Steinernema feltiae | reverse complement strand
TGGCCACATACAACAACGCCGAACACCTCAAATCGGTGTTTCCCTCCATATCGGTCATGGTGACATGCTCTGAGCGCTCGATTTTTCTCCAAAGCTTTTCCAGGCTTTGTTCCATCAGTGGGTCGAATTCTATAGCTGTAAAACAGTTGCTAAACCTGTCTACAGTAATCCCAAACCTCCAGCACGCTTATTCTTGTCCATATACTCAACTACAAGCTTGTCGAGCTCTTGGGTCGGCGGAACTCTCCAAAACGACAATTTTCCATTCTTATCCGCTCGTAGAATGCCGCTATGCTCGCTGAAGCGGAAGCACACATTCGAAGTCCACTAAAATTCAATTATTAATGCATTTACAGTATCCTCCTACCGTAAGAGGCGATTCTGACGTCCCGCGGAGCAATGCGAAGACGAACGGATTATCATCATTTCCTACGTTTTTGGGTTTTTCGCCAAATCGCTCGCGGACTTGTTTTCCCGTCAATTTACTGAAATGCGAGCTCTCGAACATGATTTGATGGTTGACTACGGTACATACCTCCTGGGCAATTGGAAAAGCACAATCGTAGAGTCGGCGAATCCGATTGCAACCTTGTCAATGTCGACAATCATGCCAGAAACCGCTTGAATTCTGCATTCAGCAACAATCAACGGATTTAGGTCGGGAATATCGACGATTTGCCAGCTACTTCCGGCAATTACGAGCATAATACGTTGATTCAGGTCACTACAGGAGATTTCTGTCACACCCTTGATTCCCAAGACTTTAGATTCGTCTTCATAAAGCGATGAGGAGATGTCCCGCCTATCGATGTCGGTAAGGGACCACAATTTGACCATTCCCGAGAAGGACATTCCAAGAACCACATCTAAATAGCTCGCTATAGCCCAAAAACGGTCACATTTAACGTACCATGACGTTCTGGAGGATGAACGACGGCAATTGCACTGATCCAGTCAGGTTCGACACGCGAACTGAGCGTAAACTGAATTGAGAGGTCCTGCGCGTCCATGACCAGGATTTCCGAGTAGTCACCTGTGCAGAAGAGGCGCACATGGCTTTGTAGTTTAGAGATACGGTAAGACTGAAGAGGATCTATGGTACAAAATGCGTAGATCATAGAACAGGCGTACGTATGGAACAATTCGGCGATGGATGTAACCAGTATGTGCGCTGTCAACACTTCTGCCGTCGACGCTATCCCAAAGACATACGTGTCCGTCCGTGGACGCGCTAACGTAGCACCTGAAACGAGCTTTGCCTAATGATCAGAGGTCGGACAACAGACATCGTAATAGAGCTCTAATTCGCTCAATATGACCCACAGAACATCCAGAATGCAATAAAAACGACTTACGTCGAAGTAGGTAGAAATCCAGTGGCGGAAATACACGAAATCGGCGATTGGTGCGCGACCATCATCATCCTCGGCTGAATCCATCTGCGCTGCTCATCGATCGTCCATGAATCAGATCGCCGTCTTCATTGCCGGTGACCACCGTCTTCCCGTCCGGAAGCGCCGCGATGCAGGTGATCTGATTCCGCGGGCATTCTCGGCCCAAAGCACCAGCGGAACGACAAGATTGCTGGAGGAGGAAGGAGCCGCCGAGGCGCTTGTGGTCGGCGACGAAGCCGCAGTCATCTGAAGCGAAGAACGCGTCACAAGGGACGCGGAGAATCCTTAAGCCAAGATTCTCTTGAAGCGATCAGCTGCCTGCAGTATGTGTCGGTCGATTCGTCAATGGAGTGAGCGAGCAAAGACCGAACCTCTAAACAATGCCTATGCAAATGACCGAATTTTATGGATTCCAATAGAAGATTTTGAGGTCCTGCAACGATGCGCTTTTACTTTTCATTTGTTCGTATGTATGGGAATTTGCCTCTCGCTCGCTGCTACGCGCAACGAGCCAGCGTTCTCAGCCGGAAACGAGCGCGTTTTCGTGGGAATTTCTGGCGATGTTTGTTCTTTTGTCGTCACTTTGTTTTCTTTCCCATCGATTTGTTGACTTTTCCAAGGGGATTCATTTACTAACACCGTTTGATGAATCTCATTTGTCCTGTGCGAGGTTCCGGTTTGTTTTGGTTCTATTTTAGGCATGCTGTGGTACAGAGTGGACAGTTCGACTCTCTGAGCGGGTTGGACACAATTGGCGCGGAAATGGATGAGAGCCACTTTCGTAGGCCTTTGTTTCCGGGATGGAGCGATGAATATCGGCTCGATTTTAGTTAACCCGTCATTTAGGCCTACGGAAGTGTCATTGCCATATTGAGGAGTCGTACCATCGTTGACCGTAATCGCAAAATATGACCTGCTATGCTGGAATCATCGGTTTCCTCAATGCCGGTTTGCTTTTTTGTTCTCCCATTGCTTTTCTGCTGTTGCGTCCTATATATCTGGCATTATACCCTACGTCCACTCGCTTATAATTCCGAACTTGTAATCTGTCGCTGCTTTGCTCTGTACTTTCGAAATTTGTCCCCGTTTTGTACATTGTCCATTGCACCATATTTGTTTGTTCATCGCCTCTCGCACCAACAGAACGTTTCGTTCCCCTGTGGCTTGATTTGCGAGTTGAACATTTGCTCTCTCCGTTTATCGATTGCGAATGCGTGTGCATAGAATGCTTTGTAACGGCTGCGTCTTCTCTATTTACTTGGGAAAATAAACAGTTTTGCCGTTTCCATAGCACCAAGTGTCTCTTGTCCTGATTTATTGCTATACTGGTGGCTACGCGATGCTCATATCACCGATTTTTGCGGTATAGCGCGATGATTAACCGTTGTTGGCTTTAAACTATTTCTATGATTTTAGGGTACACAATGGCTGCTGATGAAGTTGAGGTCGGTCGCTTATCGGATCAGCTTCTCCGCTACTTCATCGTTCGCTTCCGGAAGGATCTTTACCCACTGATGCACTATGTCGACAACTCCGGCGCGCTTCCACACAAGATGGCCAACAGAATAGTTGATTTATCTATAGAAGTGAACAACTTCCACTACGCAGCAAAGAGCTGGTCTCCAAATCTCCCGGAATCATGCATAGTGGTCACTGGAGGGAAATTAAACCACGCGGCCACAGTTCGCGCTCTAAAGAACAAGATCCCGCAAAAGGATTACGTGGCTTTGCTTTCTGTTTTTGGATGTTGGAAGGTGAGAACGCTATTATTTAAAGGGACAGTGACATCGCTCCAAAAAAACAATTAAAAATCGATTTGTGCGGTTGCGCGCAAACGGCTAAGTCCGCGATTGGTCAGCGAACGACAATTTTTTGCCTTTTTTCGGCCAAATAACGGCAAACCTGTGTTTCCATGGCCATTCTAGACCAATTCGAGGTCGAGAAGAACTCTCCTGCCATCAGAATCACGTGAAACGGCCGGAAATTATCAGTTTCGACAAAGAACGGTCAAAGTGCTACCGTACAACGCATTTCCAACCGCAATCATATCGCGCCAGGACCAATGATTTTCCACTAAATGTAGGCTCCCCCCTAAGTTTTATAGCTCAAGACTGACAAGGGAACCACTCGGACTGTAACTCTCAGATCGATTTCAAATTTTGCACAGTCGTAGATCTCTGCTTAACTAAGAAATCCACTGTCTACACTATTGGCCCATACGCTGTCTGCAAAAAGTTATGACCTAAAATAAGTCCAAAACAATCGATATAAGCTAGTCGATGCACAATGATTGACATGCCAGTTTGGCCGAGTGGTATCGCTGCGGACTCCCATCCTTGACCACCGGGTTCGAACCCCAGAGGAGTCCAAAGATTTTTTGTTTTTTTTTGTTTTGAAACCTCTTTTTAAGTGTTTTAAAACTATAGTCGGTTTCAATCGCGCCATAACAAAACAGAGGTGTGAAGCACAGTATGTCGCGGAGAAAAATCGGGAGGCACATCGCGCCGAGAGTCAATTTTCATCTTTTGCTGCTTGTCACTGAGGGAATAGCGGCTGATGCAATAGCGAAAAGGCTCGACAACGGAAATAGATCATTGTTAGTTTAGTCTGCGACGTCGCTGCCAACAATTTGCCCCGAAAGACGTTAATTTGAGCAAGATAAACCCGGCCAATATGGCTGGTCCCAGAGCGCGAGTGAGTCCCGCAGCGATGTGCCTCCCGATTTTTCTCCGCGGCATACTATGCTTCACACCTCTGTTTTGTTATGGCGCGATTGAAACCGACTATAAACATTTTTATTCCGGAAAAGATCGCAAAAGGGCGATACATTCATTGATGCGCGCGGCACAATGACAACTTGTATCTCACGCACTTTGTGTTTGAGGAATATGAAGTATGTTAGTATGAAAATGTTTAGAAACACTTAAAAAGAGGTTTCAAAACAAAAAAAAAACAAAAAATCTTTGGACTCCTCCGGGGTTCGAACCCGGGGGTCAAAAATGGGAGTCCGCAGCGATACCACTCGGCCAAACTGGCATGTCAATCATTGTGCATCGACTAGCTTATATCGATTGTTTTGGACTTATTTTAGGTCATAACTTTTTGCAGACAGCGTATGGGCCCATAGTGTAGACAGTGGAGTTCTTAGTTAAGCAGAGATCTACGACTGTGCAAAATTTGAAATCGATCTGAGAGTTACAGTCCGAGTTGTGAGCTGTCCTACAAGAATTCTGTAAGCGCCATCTTGGTCGCAAGGGTCGAATGTAGGGGGGTAGACGAAATTTCAGAAAAATCTGAGACTTTTTTGGAGCGATGTCACTGTCCCTTTAAGTAAATCCGACGATTTAAAGTATTTAGGAGCTCGAAACCGAAACAACTCCACTGATTGAACGAGTCATGAGAGCAATTCCGGTACCAGGTGACCGTAACAACGCTCCAGACGGCGCGCACAGATTCCTACAAGACCAGGGTCGAGGCGTTGAACGTCGACAACGCGAGCGAAATCGGGGAGATGAATTAGAGGAAGCTTTGGAACATCATAGGCGAGCCCCTTTTCTACTGTTTGCTGCTGATAGACGATTTCCGCAAGGGGCGGTGGAGATGGCAGAGTTCAAGCCGTCGGCCGACCTTGGCCTGTAGGTCCTCGTGTTCGTCTTGGGCATCGTGCACCAGATTTCGCCCAACGGCGAGCGGAAGCACGTATACGTCTAGCCGAAGCTGAAGCTGCTGAATTAGTTCTGGAACGAGAACTAACCGAAATAGAAAGGCTGCAAGCGCTGCAAGAGGGTGAACGTCCTGAGTTCGCTCGAAGACTGAGAAACTTTGCTATCGCTCAGGCTCGTTTGATGGATGAAGTCGATGCTGATTTCCGGATCGGTCTTCGACTTGAAGATGACGAAGAGGAATTAGACACGAACAGCAGTAGCGAAGACGAACAGCCTCAGGGACCGCGACCTCCACCACATGATTTGCAAGATGTCGTAGTAGCGGCGCTCCAGTGAGAGAGTATCCAGCTTTGTTCGGTCCGAACGGTTCGTATATGAGGGCAGCGGCTGCTCTTGCTCAAGCGCATGGGATTCCCGATCGCGAATGTTTGTCGACGGCGCACAGATGGCGTGCGTCCTTCGTGCCTGCAACGTTTGCTGTGAGCGAGGGTACAAGAAACCATTCGAAAAGTATGATCTTTCGCTCACCGGACTGGTCTTACTTTGAATATTTCAGGCTTTGGAAAGCGCTCGGGAATTCCGATGGCTTCGACAAAGGCATTGAAGTCTGCGTTCCAATTTGCGTCGAGTCGCGGTTTGTCGAGGGTCTGGAAATCATGGCGACAGATCGACCTCATCTGATCCGACATCGGCCAGTGTTCGACAACATTCTTCGAAAGCTTCAGCTTGCTCCGTTCCCGCCTAGAACTCCACAATTCCAAGCCGAACAGTTGCCACGGCCAGTCCGAGAGACTCCGCCATTCGATCATGATGATGATTTCAACTTTGCTCTCTTCGCCGATCTTCTATTTTGGTCAGCGCGGATTCCGGAGATGCTGGGCGATATGGGGCCGATTTGGGCACGAATCACAAGTCGTCAACGTGGACTTCTCGACATGAATATTCGTCAAGTCCCCATGACTCAAGCCGACAAGCAGCTGGCGTTGGATCAACTCGATGAGCTCAGGGAGCGCGAAAGAATCAATCCAACGAAGCTATTCCACCATCATCACATCGCAGGACGGAATGAAGAACGCGACATTCCTACTCCGGAGCTTCCAGAAGGCGATGAGTGGTTCAGGGTCGCAACAGACTAGTAACTTCTATTAGTATTTATTATGTATGTGTACAGTCAGGTCTCTATTGTCTAATCGTATCACAGAAAGACATGAAAGTTAAGAAATATAAATATTTTTATCGATCGGGTCGCTACAAACATTGCAGTTACGGTAGTTATTTCCTTGTGTTTTCGAATGCGGAACGACAAGCTGGTAAAATTCATCTCTTTTTCACAGCGTATTAAATTTATCCATCGACTCTTCAAAGCAGCAATGCAGCGAGTTCAAAAATACAGCGAGTTTAGTAATCGCAGTTACAATCATCAAAGTTAATGGAAGGCTGATCCATGGTTATTGTTGTCGGTGGCTTTTCATCAGAGACGGGGAGCGTTTTGTGTTTGTAGCTCATCGTGGACACTCCCCACGACACGTTATACCACACTGAGTGACGATCTTGAGGAGCATCTCGATTATCTCCGTAGAAAGGAATTTCGTCGACTCCTTCGCAGAACTTCTTGAGAGCTTCTGCGGCATCGCGCATTCTCTTCACCATTTCTTCGCAGTTGTCGCACAGTTTAGGTCTCATCGATTCCGCGTTTTTTCCGGCTCCCACTATCATGATGTTTCTCATCGCTTTCCGATTCGCCCAGCAAACGCTGTTTTGGAGAACATCATAACAGCCAAACATGAAGAAGAGGGTGACCTCGTCCTCCGCGAGTCCTTCTTCCGGAGTCTGCAGGTCGTCCGCTTCGGGGGTTCCGATTTCTAGCGAGTTCAGGAATTCCATCTCGAAAGGAGTCGCTCGGGGTTCTTGCGACGTCACAGAAACGTTGAAGTGCTTCTGCACGGCGAGGATCAACGCGAGTTGGTAGAGAGAATCTACACGTTCGTTGCTTGGTTGGAAACAATCCGCGAAAGGGCCGAGTCCAATGATCTTGATGCGCTTCAACGTTCTGCCGTCGAGGAGTTTCTGCAGATCGGCAACGTAAGACGATATGAATCCATCTTGGTCGATTTTCTTCTGGATTCTCCGAACATTCGCGTTAATATGGTCGAATTCGGTCATCTCTTCCAGGCGCTCGTCGTCAGATCCGCTCCTCTCCGCGTAGAACGGCATAATAATGAAGTCGGGGTGCATTGGCTCTGGACCGGCTTCTTGAAAGTCCTTTTCCGGAACGAAGGCGCTAATTGTGTATCCAGTTGTCTCCAAACGAAACAAGAAAAGAGCACTCTTTTTGAAAGATTGGTCGCATTGGTTGAATGTCATACTCAACCCTATGAAAACCGTTTTCGAGAGGTTACTCCAGCGCTTCCGGAGCAACTCGTTCAGCAAAAACGGGTTGCAGAAGGTCGCCCAGCAGATCTCGACTTCGTCTTCCCCAAAGTCATCGGTGCTCGCGTCCAGAACGCTTTCCGCCGCTTCCGTATCGATTCCTCTCGCTTTCAAGTAGAGCCTCTCTTCTTCCGACACCTCCATTGCGTGGAAAACGCATTTCTGCGGCTTGAGGAACTCGTTGATCGACTTCAAAAGAACGATTTCCTCACTTCGATGGTCGACGACACTTCGTGCGCTTCGCGGCGCGGTGAACACGCTTCTGAATGCGCGGATTCGCCGACCTTCCGTGAGCATCGAGAGTTCACCGCCGATTGCGTCAATCGGGTTCCCCGGTTTCAAGTCATGATTGAACTTGGAGAGATTCTTCAACAGCTCAGTTTCGGCGTTTTTCAGAGTGAGTTCAAACTGGACTGAGAGCTGGACCATCTTTGCTTGTTTGCAGGAAATACGACGTCTTTTCTGCCTTAAATATCCAATTTAGCAAGCATCGCATCTATTGGCAGCATCGCTCCCGTTGATAGCATCGCTTACGGACACGGAAGGTCTACTAGGTTTATCGCAAGCACACCAATCAATGATTTCTTCATGTGCACATACGCGCATACTGTATTCGATTCTGTGCTTGTAGTTCCGTTAAGTTGGTAATGCAAATAGCAAAATAGTAGATATAGTTAAAGACTGCACATAGTTTGCGGTAGGATTACTTTAGGTTAGCTTGTAAAACAAAAAAATTAAAAGAATCAAATAAGGGAGATGACCCGTATAGTAGGAGATGAGCCTTTGTAGTTATTTCCTTGTGTTTTCGAATGCGGAACGACAATAAAAACGGCAGCGATTTGTCTCCGATACGACAGGCGCCTGTTGGACGGAGACGGAAGTCACATACGTGGATCACAAAGGACAAGAAGCAGTTGTAAGCTGGTAAAATTCATCTCTTTTTCACAGCGTATTAAATTTATCCATCGACTCTTCAAAGCAGCAATGCAGCGAGTTCAAAAATACAGCGAGTTTAGTAATCGCAGTTACAATCATCAAAGTTAATGGAAGGCTGATCCATCGTTATTGTTGTCGGTGGCTTTTCATCAGAGACGGGGAGCGTTTTGTGTTTGTAGCTCATCGTGGACACTCCCCACGACACGTTATACCACACTGAGTGACGATCTTGAGGATTACTTTAGGTTATTTAGCTTGTTAAACAAAAAAATCAAAAGAATCAAATAAGGGAGATGACCCGTATAGTAGGAGATGAGCCATTGTTCGTATGGAGAAAGAAGCTCACGGTTGACCGCGTCTCCGTGTTGTCGTAGTTGCCGACGGGGAAGAGCCTCGACATGCAGGGCAATGCACCTCAGAAGAACATTCCCACGCAGTTAGTTGTCAGCACCACCAATCCTGACCGTCCGATTTCAGCCCAGTTTCAGGGGACCCAGTTTGTGTGTCGTTCACCTACACGTATAAATTTGCGAGGCCGACCAGGCAATCGCTGCAGCATACCATAGCGGTGCGCGCGAAGGCCAAATGCAGTGTCGAAACTGTAAAAGTTACCGATTATCGCGGCTCGATTTGCCCGTTTAATACCACCAGTCAGTTCTAAAAGCTGGTAGTTTCGCTGAGTTGAACGTGTGTGATCGGATGCAACAGGGAAGTGATCAAGCCGACGCTTTTCGTCAGATCCGCGGACGTGAAAAAATTGAAAAACGATCGTGTGCACCGATAAACATTCATCCTGCGCTTTCTCGGAATGTTAATCAACTCCAGGACAAGTCGGGATGACGGGTGGAATCGAGAAAATGCGGCCAAAATTGCTACAAACGGCACAGGTTCGTCTTCGATAAAACGAGCACGAAAAGTCGAATTTTGATTCGCATCTCCCTCGCGAATTTTTGCAGAGGCTGACGGTTCGCCTCTCCCTCGCAGCGCATGTGTGTCGCGTTCGATTTGATCACTCTTATGTGATGCGTTCACTTTGAATTTTGGTGCGTTGCTTAAATTCTCTCAGCTCTGAGGCTATTCGCTTCGAATATCCATAATACTGCATTTGTGTCGCTGCTGTACATGATGTAACACTTCTTTGGTCTGTACGAGCTTCGAGATTACTTTTCAGTCTTATTTTTATTTATTTTCTCTCGTTTATGCTTTAAATTCAACGCCCGTCGAACTTGGAATTTTGCTATTGTTTTGCATTATTGCTGCTCCCATTTTATGTATCGAAATTCAGCACGTATAACTTTACTCATCCGCGTGGATGCCTGCTTGAGTGATGCAGTCGTTTTTTTCATCTTTCACTTTGACGCACTGATCGAAATTCCGCAGATATTACTCTCCGATTTTATTCATTCGTATCGTATAGGCATGTTCGTGTAAAGTTGGCGATTTTTGCGGTATAGCGTGATGTTTAACCGTTGTTGGCTTTAACTCATTTCTATGATTTTAGAGTACACAATGGCTGCTGATGAAGTTGAGGTCGGTCGCTTATCGGATCAGCTTCTCCGCTACTTCATCGTTCGCTTCCGGAACGATCTTTACCCACTGATGCACTATGTCGACAATGGGTGAGTTCTTTAAACAATTACTGTTACTGACTATGAATTGCAGTAATGAGAACTTTGCAAACGGAGGACGTTTGTATTACTGCGTCTTCTGTAAGCGGATGACGACTCATGAGTCTATCAATTGTCCATTGATTCTGAGAAAGCTCCGGAATTCTGATGAAGTTGAGGTCGGTCGCTTATCGGATCAGCTTCTCCGCTACTTCATCGTTCGCTTCCGGAAGAATCTTTACCCAATGATGCACTATGTCGACAACTGCGGCGCGCTTCCACACAAGATGGCCAACAGAATAGTGAACAACTTCCACTACGCAACACAGAGCTGGTCTCCAGATCTCCCGGAATCTCGCTTAGTGGTCACTGGAGGGAAATTAAACCATGCGGATTACGTGGCTTTGCTTTCTGATGGGTGAGTTCTTTAAACAATGACTGTTACTGACTATGAAATGCAGTTATGAGAACTTTGCGCACGGAGGACGTTTGTATTACTGCGTCTTCTGTAAGCGGATGACGACTCATGAGTCTATCAATTGTCCATTGATTCTGAGAAAGCTCCGGAATTCTGATGAAGTTGAGGTCGGTCGCTTATCGGATCAGCTTCTCCGCTACTTCATCGTTCGCTTCCGGAACGATCTTTACCCACTGATGCACTATGTCGACAATGGGTGAGTTCTTTAAACAATTACTGTTACTGACTATGAATTGCAGTAATGAGAACTTTGCAAACGGAGGACGTTTGTATTACTGCGTCTTCTGTAAGCGGATGACGACTCATGAGTCTATCAATTGTCCATTGATTCTGAGAAAGCTCCGGAATTCTGATGAAGTTGAGGTCGGTCGCTTATCGGATCAGCTTCTCCGCTACTTCATCGTTCGCTTCCGGAAGAATCTTTACCCAATGATGCACTATGTCGACAACTGCGGCGCGCTTCCACACAAGATGGCCAACAGAATAGTGAACAACTTCCACTACGCAACACAGAGCTGGTCTCCAGATCTCCCGGAATCTCGCTTAGTGGTCACTGGAGGGAAATTAAACCATGCGGATTACGTGGCTTTGCTTTCTGATGGGTGAGTTCTTTAAACAATGACTGTTACTGACTATGAATTGCAGTAATGAGAACTTTGCGAACGGAGGACGTTTGTATTACTGCGTCTTCTGTAAGCGGATGACCACTCATCAGTCTATCAATTGTCCATTGCTCGGGAATTACGATGGATTCGACAAAGGCATTGAAGTCTCCGTTCCAATTTACGTCGGGTCGCGGTTTGTCGAGGGTCTGG
Source organism: Steinernema feltiae (assembly GCA_007213375.1). Lineage (NCBI taxonomy): Eukaryota > Metazoa > Nematoda > Chromadorea > Rhabditida > Steinernematidae > Steinernema > Steinernema feltiae. The sequence goes on along the minus strand of MQUG01000907.1, from coordinate 1,677 downwards.
GAATCATGGCGACAGATCGACCTCATCTGATCCGACATCGGCCAGTGTTCGACAACATTCTTCGAAAGCTTGAGCTTGCTCCGTTCCCGCCTAGAACTCCACAACTCCAAGCCGTACAGTTGCCACGACCAGTCCGAGAGACTCCGCCATTCGATCATGATGATGATTTCAATCCAACGAAGCTATTCCACCATCATCACATCGCAGGACGCAATGAAGAACGCGACATTTCCTACTCCGGAGCTTCCAGAAGGCGATGAGTGGTTCAGGGTCGCAGCAGACTAGTAACTTCTATTAGTATTTATTATGTATGTGTATAGTCAGGTCTCTATTGTCTAATCGTATCACAGAAAGACAGGAAAGTTAAAAAATATAAATATTTTTATCGATCGGGTCGCTACAAACATTGCAGTTACTGTAGTTATTTCCAACGTTAACTGAATCGCCTGACTTCTCTGCCTCCAACGGGTAAATGGCTCTCAAAGCGAATCTGTGGATGTGTGGTCGCGTGCATATAAACAACCAGCGAACGAAGGAAGGGGAGAGCGTACAGAGAGCGCAGAGTGCGGTGGGCACGTGCTTGTTGTTCAACGTCTTGCGGGCGATTGGCGATGTAGGCGAGGTGCAGCGGCGCTGTTCGCTCACTCGCGGGTTGTTGGCCGCCGCGTGGCTGGCTGGCGATATGCTCGCGTACGATTTCTTTTGTTTTTTGGTGTTTTAATCGCTAGCGCAGAAAACTGGCTGAAGTTGAAAGCCATCGGAGCATTGTGGGGGTGCGAGCGGTGGTGCTCGGTCGAGGTCGGTCTCGTACGCGGAACAGACGCATCTAAGGAGGATTCCGCCTGGGTATTTAGCGCCGCATGATGCCTGCGGCACTCGCTGGATTGAGCGGTTGGTTCTTGCTTCACACTGGTTAGCGGTGGGTTTTAGGTGCTGAGCTGTGGCACTCGTTGTGGATGCGTTTGCACATATTTTCGCACATTGCCGTTGCATCAGCTCGTTCTCTTTCACGCGTTGTTCGCGTCTATGCGCTTTGGATGTTTGTCGTTCGATTGTATAAGCGATGAGTTGAGCCCGGAGACGCTGAAGGGGAAGTTTACTTGCCTCAAGCACATAATATCGATTGCGACGCACATTCCGTGTGTCCGTTCACGATCTTTGGTGCGTAATCGATTTTTCCACATAGTGCTCGCGGCAGGAAAACACGACAATTGGCGTTGGTTTAGGTTCTTGATGTGCGCTGATAAGCACGCGGTGACTGCTGGCGCGTAGATAAATCTCTGAACATCTCGCGCTCGTAGAATCTACGGCACCCAATCGATTTAGTGGAATTCGCACGCGTTTTGCTTTTTCATGTCCGCTCGTGTCAGTCAGTTTGTTTTGATGAGGTCAGCTCGGCTCACAAGTGGAGATCGATTGTGTGCAAAAACCATTATACTTAAGTCGTGAATCACAGCTGTGAATGACGATCCAAACTATTCAGGATTGGATTGATTTTCTCACTTCTGCAGTCAGCGCGATTTGTTCTGTTGTCGACTGACATTTCGTAATTTCGCTACTCTCATTGATTGATGTGTATCTGCGGGCTTTTACCGGGTGGTCATTGATTCCCAGCTGCTATTCGATTTGATCAATTTGTCATAAATTGAGTTTGCTGTATTTCTCGCTATGAATATG
>MQUG01000906.1:0-14209 GCA_007213375.1 Steinernema feltiae | reverse complement strand
AGAGCATTTTGCATGTCTTGGTCACGTGCTCAGCCAGCATAGCTCTCGCCATTAAATCCTTTTTAAAACCAAAAATTGTATTGTCGCGTATTGTCACAGTTAAAAATTGTTGTGGGCGGAAGAGCACCCGGTGCCAAGGAGGTGCAGGATTGCCCAATAGCGCATATCATCGTTCATTTTTGCACCGAGGCTCCATGCCACGTTAATTACTCAATGCGAATTGCTTTTATTAAAACAGTGCAACGCGAAATGCGTGTCAGCAGCGTTGCGAGAGAGTCAGACGAACAGAGTATTAAGTCCAACTACACTATCAATGAGCGATCGCACGCGAGCAGCGGTGCGAGAGAGTCAGGCGGTTGGTCTGATAAAATTGTCGAAAATTCGCAGCCGGCCGGACCGAGTTAGAAGAATTCCGGGCCAAGCGCCTCAGCCAAACATTCTCAAAAGGCCGGCGAACAACCGGCAGATGACTCCGACCCGTTGAAAAGCGCGCCGATGGCGAAGAAGAAGGCAGAAAGCGTACCAGTGGCGCACTATTCGCTCGTTATTCTTGCTTGCTTAACCATCCACTGTGGCTAACCCTACTTCGGAGTCCTGTCTTGGCGCGACCCGAGTTTATCGATTTACTCGTGGATTTCATTTGGAAGAACAAATTTTCAAATCAATGCGATGCAATGATCAATCGTCGCCGAGAAACGATGTATGCCTTTGTCGCGACAGCGACTCTTTGTCTAAAATTTGTAACTATTCTTGATCCATCCTCTCGTTCACATTGTAACCCTTAGCCTATTTGATCCATCGTCTACTCATCCTGTTTTGTGTTTGAATCCATGTTTGTATCACCACGAGCACCGTACCCATCTGATGCTGAGCCAAATGACCATGTTTCCCACCAAAAAGGGAAACCATGAAACCGCCCGAAGCGCCCAACGAAGTTATTGCCATGTTCTCATCGGCACTGCTGGGCACGGAAACCATCAAAGAGAGGAAAATACAAACCATGGCTGCGCTGGGAAACAGCGCCAATATGCTAATGAGCCGACCGCCGCCCTCACGCTGAAAGGAGCGGTCCAGTGAAGAAGAGCACCGCCGCCACGACAATCGCCATTCTGCGCGGCGACAGCTCCGCCGCAGCCGTCGTCTTCCACTCCTCTTGGTCTCAAAACCAATCGGGTCTCGGTCTCGTGATCTATGTTCCTATTTGTATCTCGTGCGTATTGTATATCGTGTTATACCGAGATATAAAGGTTTAATTACCCAAGTTTGAGGTGCCATCACAACTACGAGCAAGCAAAGTCCCGCGTGGCAGCAACCATTGGTTACGACGACCGTAACCCGACCACCGAACCCCAATCCAGCATATGGTGCATCGGCAATCTACCGAATTCGAGTCAACGACAAAGGTAGGCTATTTTAAATTACTGGCACCGCGTAATTAAATCATGTCCGTGACTGGAAGCGCGCTTACGCGTCTTGAAAAGGAAATGTTACAAAATCCATTAATAAGCTAAACGCAACCATTACTTCGTGTAACTCGCTCGTGAACACAACGCCAACTTATCCATCTGCTGCGCCAGCACTCGAGCAATATATCAAACAATTAGAGCTTGAAGTCGCTGATGCAAAATTGAGCATTAACCATGGGGTGGAAAATGTAGAAAAGACTTTTAAACAATATCGAGAAGCCTTTATCAAACTGGAGAATAGCGAACAAACCGTTGATCAAGCAAAATTTGATGAATCAGCGGACAAAGTAAGCGATATAATGGACTTAGCAGACACACGTTTGCTAGTCTTAGCCCGATTAGAGCAAGCATTAACCATTCAAAGATCTATAAACTCGCTACCAACCATGTCTCCTCTGCCTCCCAACCCCAGTTCCATTCCCAATGCTCCTGCAGTCGTGTCTAATTCGAGTACATCCATTGGCTCAAATCATCAAAACCTGCCCCAAATTCCATTGCCAAAATTCAAAGGCAACGAATGGGAATGGGACAGTTTTGAACAGTTGTTTACGTCTCAAATTGCCGCTAAAACAAATGACGACTTAGAAAAGTTTCATTATTTACTGGCGACATTAGACGGCGAGCCACGAAAGCTTATGGCAGGGTTTCAACCGGTAGGAACCAGCTTTGCACCGGCGCTGGACCTATTGAAACGCCGCTATGGAAACAATACGACCGTTATAGAAAATCTCTTAGCTCGATTGAACCAAGCTCAAGCGCAATCGACTAATTTCAGAGATATGAAACAACTTTTAAATCGTATTTTTGTAATCACAAAGCAACTCCAGTCAAAGAACGTAGAAATGGACTCTTTAGCCATCCAAAACCAAATAAGACAAAAATTCTCAGTAACCATTCAAAGAAGGGTTTTGGAAAAGCAAAGAAACGTTAACATTCCATGGAAATGTGACGATTTAATGAAAGGGCTAGAAGAAGTCATTCAAGAAGAGGAAATCATCTCCCAACAAATTCAAGATTTGACATTTGAGAAGAAACCAGACGGTAAATTCCAAAAGAAGGAATGGAACTCAAACAATGTTAAATCACCTAAGCAGAACCATGGGAGAAATGAACAAAAGAGAAAAGAACACTTTTGCTTTTCCAGCAGCCTTGTAGCGTACAAAACGTCGTCCCTCATGAGAGAAAGGGGCAAATTAATGACGATTCCTCGGTGGTTCCTGGAGAGTCTCGGAACTCGGTTTACCACCATCAATTGGCAAAACATCAGCGCTCCCCTCGCGGGCGAAAGCGAGTTTTTGAAGCGTCAGTTGCGGTCGCCTCACCTGCGGAATTTTTTTTTACTGTAGTGAAGCCGTTGCAAGACCCGAATTCGATAATTTGCTCGTGGGGTTTGTCACGAAGAAGAATTTCGAATTTCTCAGGAATGTTTCACAGCAGATACTCTCAGGTGAGGTCTTCGTGGCGGCCTACGAAGCCTGGCTGCAACGGAAAGAAGGAGAACATCTGCAATCCGAGATTTCCGCTCACATTTCCAGCGACGACCTTCGCGAACTCGTCGGTAGAATCCGGGACTTTTGTTGGAAGGAGGTGACTTCAGAAGTGTCGAGTTCGTCTCTGAAGGTTGATGAAAAATACAGCGAGAATCATCCGACCGCCGATGAGTACGAAATGCTCATGTGTTGCAGCTCTAATGAGGAAGGTTTAAACAAAAAGCTGCACATCAATTTCAAGAGTCCTTTAACGGAACGGAAGACTGAGGGACTACATTGAATTGACTGACGCGACGAGCGAGATAAAAGAGTTGTTTGATGAACATTTGTGACTTGAAAGGACAGGACGGCTCTACTAGCGAATCGGGGACCAAAATTCGAAATGCGTTTTTGCCCATACACTATTTTGATTTGGTTGTTGATTCCATCGCTTTCCATCGGAAGCGCCCGCCGTTCTCCGTGCTGACCGCGTGTCCTGGCACCGGTAAGACGCTCTGCGCAGCCGCGATGATCGAAACTACGGCTCTAGGCGGGAACTCGCTGCAGCTGGTGAGAGCGTTAGGTGACATATCCGGTTGGCGCGGACCTCCACTTGTTACGTCAGGACTTCTTAGGCTTAACGTTTATCCCGTGAAGCAGATGGATGAGAAGCAACCGCCAACGGTGGTTGCAACCCGCACTCTAACATACAATCACGCGGCGAGCGCTGCTGAGCGCGACCCCCCGCCTCTAGGCGGCGGCCGCGTCACGCCTCTCTTGCCGCACATGACGTCACTACCACCACACAAGCAAACAATCAATGCTTTTCTTGATTGCATCGTGCTCAGAAGCGCGAATTAACCCTAAAAACAAGTTTCCAGCCCTATCTGATTACACCTCCACCAGCTGTAGTAACACAAAGGTGTCCAGGAATCTCAAAATCTCGACTTTCTTCGAAGATAACCAAGTCTTTTTTTGATTGATTCGTGCTCTAGAGCTCGAATAACGCATATTAGAAGCGTTTCCGGCCAATTCATGGCGATTTTCAAAACGTTACCTCAAATATGGGTATTTGAACTGGAAGTAGCCTGAAAAAACCTAACTTGGCGAAAAATGAAAAAATTTCAACAACAACCTCTGTTTTTATGATTGCATCGTGCTTATCGCGTTGAGTTAGCCTTAGAAACACCGTTTCCGCCCAATCGGTCGTTTACAATGTCAACTATTTCCAAGTTCGGGTCAAAAAGACCTACTTTTCATGGCTCCATAACTTTTCCAAATGGCCATCAATCAATATATCTGAAATAATGCTGCATACTAACTCGTCGAGACAAGTCGAATGCGCTATCCCACGCCTCGAGGAAATGTGTGTTTCGTCAGATCTGACGTCAGATACGTCGAATTTCTGGCAGAACCGGTTCTGACAAAAAATGACCTTCATCTAAGTATGATCCAGACATCGCACGAGGCTAATCTTGGGCTTAAAATGCTCAGCTCGATGTGCTCGATCGTTTGCAATCATAAAAACATAGACCTACATTGCGAAAAACACGTATAGACTACGCCCACTGAAAAACCCGTATAGACTACGCCCACTACGCGTATAGACTACGCCCACACTTAGTCTGAGCCGGACCCGAGCCTCAAATCTCAAATCATTGATTTGAGAGTTCGAAGTCGGTTAGAGTCTTTTTTTGTTTTGAATATTTCTCTAATCGTCCAACACGATTTTTTGTAGTTCACACCAAAACAATAAAAAGGAAACAAAGCAAAACTCACAAAACAACAACACAAACAATAAGAAAAAGCTTACCTCTTACCGGCGTCGAACACGTGACCTTTCGGATCAAAAACGGCGAAGCTAACCATTACACCAAGCGCACACCAGCTGCCGAAATGATACAATGCGCCTAACAAGGGAAGTACCCGATTTGGCAAGCTCAGATCGAGATGAAATTTTCCATGGTGATAGGTACCGATGAGTCTATGAAAACCCCAAAGTTTTGCATCCTACTTTTACATTAGCACAAAGTTATAGCTGTTTTTATCTTGTCTGCATATATTATAAGCATCGCACGCTTCTCGCCAGCGGAGGGCGAATGGCGCATTGCGAAGTCGTTAGCCTCTCAAACGACCGAGTCGGGTTCGAGTCCCCGCCGCTCCTTTTTTTTCGCAAATACCACTTTTGATTCAAATTTATATGAGAAAAGATTGTTATAGCCTAGCACTGATGAAAATTCAAAACAAAGTGATTAGTACAAAGAAATGACTCACAGTGCGCACACCTGGCAATAGCAAATTCGTCACAATCCCGACAGATGTGACCGATTCCCTCAAAAGCAAAGCAATACTGTTCAGGGGTAGCAAATAGGGGTGGTCGGTCGCTTGAAAACCCACTTTTGAACCAGGCAAAAGAAATCATATCGCGGAAACGCGTGCCTGTGAACTGGTGAACTGTCAAGTTCAAAAGCAGAGCCACGTTCTTTCGGATAAACTCCGGATTGCAACGCATTAGAAGCTCGGTTAGGCGACGATAAAATGCCTTAAGTTGCCTATTGAAAAAGACGGCCAACGGCTGAAGTTCTCCTGTCGCTCCTTTCGGGATGGTTACAAACTCGATTTGTTGATGGAACTGATCAATTGCTTTCTTGTATCCAGTCCAAGAATCGACGATCAACGTAGAGCCATCACCAGCTTGCGGCAGGAATACCTCTTCAATCCATTGCTTCGTAAGGTCGCTCGTCATCATTCCAGAGGTAGAGTGAATGCATCGAAGAAACGGGAAGACCGACAACCGACATAAAAGTTACGAGCTTTGCGCTCATTGAAGCATACCAACATAGGTGTTTGCAGTTAGCCGCTCGCGGATATCACAGGCTGTAATGTGATCGAATGTGTCGTTGCATTTTTTCGCTCAACAACCACTTCAACCTGTTTCACTCCTTTTGCTGCCAACTCCAGCTTTAAACCAGTCTGGTCAGAGTTGAAGACCTTGAACAATCTGGAGTGAGCATGAAGTCATAAACCACTAACCCTCTGACTGCTAAGATGATACAATGCGCCTAAGTAACTAACATCTCTCTACTTCTTTTTGTTATTTTGGTGTTTTCAGTGCTAAACCTCCTTTCAACTCATTCTCAAGCGATAGGCAATGTGATTCCTGCCAACTAATCCTTCTCCCATTGACCCATTGTTGCCGGCTTTCGCGCCTTACTCTTCGGTCCCATTTTTTCATTTCAGAACCTTTTTAAGAAAACATGCCCTCGCGGTGGTAAGCCAGGGACCAGCGATTCCTAAAACCGCCGCCTTTTTCTGCCATTAGTCACGCGCTCGCGCTCTTCGCGCCGAGACCACGCAGTCAACGGCCACCGGAACAAAGAAGTTGCTGATCACCGTCACCCCCTCCTCGCAATTACACGTCATTAACTCGCTCGCGACGGCGCCATAAACCGTTGTTGGCCGATCGCATTACCCCGCGGCCGCGCTGCCACTAACGAACGAACGCACTTCGCTCTGGGAGTTTTTTAACGTCACTTAAGAAAATATTTGCTTAGAACCGCGGCGATTATCGCTCCTCATTCGATAAATCATTATCACACGTCGCGAATGACGACCAGCGACACCGGGCGACGATCAATCGATGAGTTGGCGCCTCGCTCTGGCACTCGAGTGCTTCCGAAAACAGGAAGGAAGTGATTGGCGATGTGCGTGCGGGCCGAAGTGCAACTTGTGGTTTCCCAGGGAATTCTGCGCTACCGTAACCGCTGCTTTTTTCTGCATCTAACTAACGAGAAACAACAATATTACTACCACATTCCAAGTAATCTTTTCGAGTGACCCATCTAACAGCAGCATTGCGTTCTTCAACTTCGGCCAATTGGCAGGCTCCTCTCCAAGCGTGAGTCACGGGATCATCGACGGTATTAACAATGATTTCACAGTGTTCGTCCACTAGAGGTTGCAGTTCACGCTCCCTGAAATTTTGAGAAATTAGAGCAACGCAAAGCGAGCTGCAGTGCTTACAGTCGTTCTTTGAATCCGGGAAATTGAACGCTACCGCCTACGAGAACAATGTTTCTGAGCAGCTTGAGTCGCGTGGCTGGAAATATCGAGTTGTAGGAGCTATTAAAACAAACCAGCATCGCACCTTCATCCAAAGAACTGACGCAATCCGCAATGCTTTCCGCAATTCCCATTTCGTGGACTCCGATATCTGACGGGTTGAAGAGAATTTCCGGAATGCGGAAACGTTCATTTCCCATCGTTATTCTCTGCAGAGTACTGTGTTCCGGGTTCTGAGGTTCACCACGCGCGCTAACATAACCAGTGGCAATGGTGACAAAGTCCGGTAGTACAAAATCGGGTGCCTTTATTTAGGTGCCTACCATGAATCACCGGCACGATATGTGTAAACGAGTAGCCGCAATCAACGACAAGGCAGTATCCATCCGGTCCTTTTGACTTTTCGTACACACCCTGGGCGCCTGAAATTCGCCAAATGTAAGCCGAATACACAAAGCGTTCATTTCGTACTTGAGAGCTTCATAACTCGCGCAAAACCAAAGTCTTACAGTAGTACTTCCGTGGCGATATCACGCGTCGCAGGTACGCAGCTAACAGGATCCGTCAACGCAATGCTCGTTTCTTTGTATCTGACGTCAAAGAAATCATTCGAGAAGAGTCGATCCCACACTTGATATTCGGTAGCAAAGTTGACTTAAAAATCACGACCATAATGAAGCAGATCAGGACTGGAATTACCCAAATATCCCTTCTGAAAAGGCGACGAATAGAAAAGCGATCCTCGGTCTTCGCAGTCCTTGAAATCTGGCCCAATGAAGAGGCGGCTTTCTCCGTGTTTCGCCTTCACGATTGGGGCATATTCTAAACCGCGATCACCATTACCAGCAATGCGAATTAGTCGGACTCACAAGGGATCATCCGTCTCTTTGTAACCGGCTTTAATACTGTAGGCGCCGTTATCATCAACGAGAGTTTTCATTTCGACCTGGAAAAAGCGGGAAATACGAAACAACTGATAATGAAACGAGTTCAGATTCAACAAGGATCGCTTGGACAAGCACATAAGCAACGAAAAAAGACACTTTTACAGCTCGTTTCTTGCCTAAAATCAACGCGAAACGTCACAAACGAAACAAAGCCTTCCGAAATCAAAGCGACAAGACGTAAAAAATGATGAACAGCAGCCGTCCGGCACCGTATTCCTCGTCCCAAGACCAAACCAAATGATAAATACACAAAGATCAAAGTCCACTTGATACAAAAGAACAAACACCACACGATATTAACGTAATTTATGGTCTTCTTTGTACTCGTTGCAATGTAAACAAAATTCTCAACAATAACAACAACCTTGGGTTTCCTGAAATGAGCCTGATGGTTAGCGGACTCAATCCAATCGCACCTCACCTTCTATTAGAAAATTCCTTCATCTTCATCGCGCAACTCCCCGAATTGCTCTATTTGTTCCGCCGCTGTCGACTCGGTGCTTTCATTTGGCTTTCCCTCCAAGCCGATTGCCGCCCATTGCATCAGGCCGGAATGCCATCGGATAGGCGACCGACAATTCCCAGCGGCTGCGTTTCGAACTGGACTCATCGGAACAACGCGAAGCGCTGCGTTCGTCAGATTGCGTCTCCAGCAAAGAGTAAATTCGTTTATGGCTTCGCCCGCTGCGGTAATAGCCACCGTAGTCTGCCAACGAAAGCGGCTTTCTGTTCTCTTCATTCTTCAACTTCACGCACTCCGCTATCTGGTCTCTTATGTGATTGAGTTTGTCTTCAGCGTCGAGATTTCGATATCAAGTCCAGCAATCTTCCGTCGACCTTTGCGGATGTCCATCGAGAGATCATTATACGCTTTCCGCATGGTCGACATAGGCCAGCGACATTCCGTAGACGACGAATTCGAGATATTAACGGTAGAGATGGTCGTATCCGACATCGACTGATTCGGTTTTCCCACTTTCTTCTTCTTTTGCACACTTCGACCCAAAGGCACCAAACGCCACGGGAGAGCAACAACACTCGCCTGTTTCCCCAACTGAAAGTTGGCCGGATTGCGCTTTGCGTGCTCGAAAAACGGATTCAGCCAGAGTTCGGTGAAGTTGCAGCGATTTTTAGCTACGAATTCTTTGTCAGCGCAGAAATTTTCGGTAACTGAACTCGTGCCGTGGATGATGCTCGGAGAGAGACCGGAATCCGGGAGTTCGCCGAGGTACATTCCTTCGAGCATGAACTCTTGTCGCAGCTCCATTAGAATTATTCCAAGCCGATTGCCGCCCATTGCATCAGGCCGGAATGCCATCGGATAGGTGAAGATTGTCAATAACTGAAAAAATAGCCGATGAGCGCTAAAATGAAGAAATGGCGACGTCAAATTCAAATAGAAGCTACTGCCTGATAAACTGGCTGCCCTTCTTTGGGCCTTTGCAGTTGCCTAACATATTCCCGCAAGAGCACTCATCTTCCATGTCAAATGTCTCCCTGAAAAAAGTTTTTTTCCTCCAGTTTTAGATTCAAATACTTACGTTTCTCCATTTGGTGACTGAATGACGATTTTTTCGTAGTGCAAACCGGTATTCGCGTCCACAGAGCCGCTAGCAAAGTGCTGATACGTTCAAAGGAGATGGGTGATTTTATTACAAATTGACTGAAATCAACAGAATTCAGCATTGGAAGGAGGTCTTCAACATACGTCGCTTTGGTCGCACGGATCCGTGACTTCGAAGAGAAGAGTGAATTTTTTGTTCCTGTTGAAGAACAAAGCGCTCCCCTCAGCGCCATTTCCTTGGAATCTGAGCTCCGCGCTCATGTCCTTGATCATGTAGGAGGTTCCCGAAACTTCCGCGTTCAAGAGTCGCAGCGTCACTCCACGGTTCACCGACGTAGTGTAGCTGCAGTTCTTTGCTGGGTAAAAATCGATCTGAAATAAAGTGGTTACGAACGAAACTGTGACAAGAAATACTTTATAAAAGCCAGTAATCGGAGCACGCTTGTTCTTGATTCCGACATCTTGAATTACGTCTTCCGACAACACTCCGACAATCTGAAACACAGCGAAATTCACGGAGATTGAAGTGTCGTCACTCAACGTTAACGCGAGGACGCCGTAGATCATAACGGCGCGATAAAGCCTCAAAGTTCTGCTGCTGTTGGCTGCCATGCTGCTTTCCGTTGTCCGCCGACCGACCCACACTGTTGACATCCACAACGGACGACTGACAGCGGAGCGCAGTTTGCAGCCTTTGAAGAGGCTTCGGTGTCTGGCGAACTGCAGGACACGTTGGAAGTGGAAGTGTTGGAAGAATGACTCAAAATACGGAAGCAAACGAAGCAACTCGAGTAATCGCGCGCGCGCTGCTGATTCATAAACGTTCAGTCATTAAGTTCCATGAAGAACAAGTCAGCTGATTGTTTGCCGCTATTTATTCAGGTCTTTTACGGCGCTAAATTGAAGTGAAGCAGACAAACGAGCAGAAGACAATTGCTGCGAGTCTCACAACGATGGCGTTGAGGCTTCGATTCGTGGAATCTTAACCGGTCAAATCAGCGCAGCTCGCAGTCTGCATCACGCCTTCTTTTGTCATCAAGGTGTTGTTGGACATAGAACAGAGTGCGAACGAGTCGTATCAACGGCAATTATCAATTTTGACATCCACAACGGACGACTGACAGCGGAGCGCAGTTTGCAGCCTTTGAGGGGTTTCGGTGAAACATGTGTGACATTTTATTTTATCACTCTGTTCGTCTGAACTCTCTCGCACCGCTGCTGACACACATTTCGCGTTGCGTTGTTTTAATAAAAGCAATTCGCATTGAGTACTTGACGTGGGCATGGAGCCTCTGTGACCGGGGCGGGGTGTGCGCGGACAAAGTCTCTGCTGTGATTGGTTGCTGGCTCCCGGCACTGAGCGCTCTTCCGCCCACAACAATTTTTAGTTTCTTCGATGTCGTAATAAATTTCTGTCAAAACTCTTTCATAGCAATTCGCCTACATTCTCGAAGGCTGTCAGTTTTGGATGCGCGCTCACTCAAGCTCGCTCGCGCGCTCTCTGTGTTGGATCGCGTCGACAAAAACGAGCGAATCACGGCTCGAAATATGACTCGTTGTCTCTGCGGGTGAAATTCGTTTTTTCGCGTTATTTTCTGATTTATTATCGTTTTCCACTCAGGCGGATGTCGTCGACCTCCCACATGGACACGAGCGAAGTTCCAAGCACATCGTCGACCTTCCCCAAGATGGACCCGAGCTATTTCCAGAGCATCAGAGACGGTTGGCCGACACAAACAGATCGCGCAAGGCGAACCGAAGGCACTAGCTTCATCTGCGAGCTCGCCAATCGTCTCCTGGTCTCTAATGAGATCCCACAAAGCCGCCAATAACAGTGTGAGTTGAAGGCGCAAGGATCATGAAGATAAATGTTGATTTTTCAGACCGACAGCAACCGTTGGCGTTGCGATCGTCTACTTTCATCGGTTCTACGCGATTCACTCGATGAACGACTTTCGATACGAGGGGTAAGGTGGTTTTGGAATATTTCTTAGTATTTTCTGTTCACTTGGCGTCTTTTTTTCAATCCAGAAGATAGAACAACGCTCCCACTTACTCATTATTTCGTTTGTATCATGAACCATTCTAGGATGTCGGCGCAACCTGCCTGTACTTATCGAACAAGATGGACGAGGGAAGCATGACGCTCGAGCGAATAGTGCGCCACTGGTTTGCGGTCAAGTTCCAAGTTGCGACACCACCACATAATGACCGCGCGTGTGTCGCCTGCTGGGACACTTTGCTATCCTGGAATGTCTCCTAATCGAGACGTTGGAATTTGACTTTGAGGTATTACTGCCGCATATCTTCGTCATAAAGCATTTGGAGCTCCACAACGGTTTGTCTTTATCATTAGGCAATTGGTTGAATCAACTTTTTTAGCACCCAAACTGGTTAGACAATGCTCGTACTGGCTAGCCACTGATATGTGAGTGAGGGCAAAATTATGATCGCATAGCTCTTGATGCTTTCAGTCTTCGTCTAACCCCATGGCACCTGACGCAGGCTTTAGAGGACCTAGCCTGTGTCGCCATCAAGTTGGCTTATGAACTGTATGACCAGGAGCTCCCGAAATCCCTGAAAAGGCTCAAATTTTGGTTCCACGACATCTCGCCTTCGCTCACAGAAATGATTCATTTCTGTTCATTTCAAATGAAGCTGAATGTGCTAGTGTAATCCGTCCTTGATCGCTAGATCGGATGGGTCGACATCAAACACCAAATGGCTGATAAGCTCTCGAACTGAGTCAGCATTCGTTATGATGGCACTCTCTCACGGAAGCTGCAGCTACAAGCGGACGTGATAGCGCCTAATGACGCACGGTGATAATCGTTATCATTCAGGCAACGCCCTAGGCGACGGCTACTTAGGACGACGACAGCGCTGATTCGAGGCCGGCCCGTCGACTCCGACGATTCAGATCTCATTCGCACTTGTGTGCCGTTCATTCCATTCAAATAAACTCTCTCCTTCTCTTGCTCTCCCTATCACGACTCACCACACGCATCTTAGGCTCCGCAAGGACCTAAATTGTCACTGGTAGCAGCTCGTTTGCGACCCCTCTCTGGGTTATCCAGCACGCTTCTATTCTTTTGCGCATCTTCATCATCAAAATTGAGAGAGTCTATTCTGGGATCCCCTTGGCTTGAGCCCATTTGCTCGCCCTCCTTCTTGGTTTGAGCCATTTGCTCGCCCTGCTCGCCCTCATTCTTGGCTTGAGCTTTTCTGCGCGCTTTCGTGGTACCACTTGTCTTCACGCGTCACTTCCTGATCAGAAGTACTCTACGGCCCCACGGGCTGTATTATCAATGCTTCATCCTTGAAGCCGTCATTCACCAAGTTTCCGTTGTCATTTGTCTAATTTATTTGTGTTAACTCGATTATCAGTATCGCTCGCGCTTCTTTTAATTCGTGTCATGTCCGTAAAATTTAACTCTTGCGCAGCAGTGCTCGAGGAGTACGACTCGGCCTGCCACTTTCGCTCTACAACGCAGCCAAAATCAACCCTGTCGCATCTGGTGAAATTGGAAAGCGCTTGCATCGCCTTTGAGCAATTGGCCAAGAGCGACTTTCGTCAAATTCTGCGCTCAATTCGTTTGCTCGAAGAACTCAATTCCGATTCAGACAGCCGCGTTAACAACGACACCGTCATTAGCGAATTCACTAACGACATCATTGCGCAACTAACTATGGTCGGTGAAACAATCGCTCAATTCAATCTCGCGTTTTCACTCTTGAATCCAACACCATACGCAAACACTGCACGCAAATCGGCGAACGTGCGGTTTTGGCAGGTTCGGACTACGACGAAGTTGCCTATGATAGGGGCCTTCCTGTGATCGCAGGTTCAGATCCGAACAGTTGTCAGTTTGCGCCATTAGCGAAGCGCACACCCGACTTACTCCGTTCAGTGGGTTAGATGGAACGCCTTTCTCCAGCTGGTTGCGCCGTTTTCAAGACTTTGCCGACATCCAAACCGCCCCATGGAATGACGCTGAGAAAAGCCACGCGCCTCAAGTTCTACCTTGAAGGATATGCGCGCGAAACGTTTGAAGAGCTGCCTGCAGCCGACAAACAGTCGTTCAATCTGGCAGCGGCAGCAACTTACCGCAACTTTCGAGTCCCCAAAAATGCGCTCAGCGCGAGACAGTCACTCTCACGCTGTTTCAAAACGCCCAATGAAACGGTCGCGGAATTTGCATCCCGCTTGCGACAACTCGTTCGCGCAGCTACAGTAGGTCAAGCTAGCGCAGTAGTTAAAACGCGGCTGTTGGACGAGTTGTGGACCGTCTTCAACCTGACGAGCTTGCTGAGAAAGTCAAACTGACTGATCCTCAAACTTTCGAAGAAGCGCTCTTTAAAGCTAAGCAAGTAGAAGATCTGTACGGCGCATCGTCGCGCAATCATGCATCACACGCTCTTGCCTCCTCAGCTTTAGATAAGATAAACAACCAGATCGCTGAGCTCACCCAAATGGTTCAGCAGGTCGTTGACGACAACTCAGGGGCGCACTACTCGGATTTCCCACAAAATCACCAGACGTATCAAGATGAGCGCCCACGCTGCACTTTTTGTGGAAAAATTGGTTATATTGAATACCCAAGTACACAAAGCTCGCCGTTTATTGATCAGCAGTCACATCAGTCTTACCAGACCGATCAACGCAAGCAGCCCGGAGCGCATTATGTAAACGCTATGGAG
>MQUG01000905.1:0-11146 GCA_007213375.1 Steinernema feltiae | reverse complement strand
ATGAATCACTCCAATTACCGCTGCCACGTGCACCTCTGCCCCGGAACATCGCCATCACCATCTTGTACTCGAAATACCAAAACTCTTCTTTCTCTTCACAAATTTCAGGTTCCGCCGCCGCTCTCGAATCGTCGTCGTTCCTAATACATCAACTTCAACAGCATCGCTGCTGCTGCTGCTGCTGTAAAGTACACTTTTCCCTTCGAGCAGCTTCAGCACCACGAGAGCGTCGTGGTCGCCGCCGTCTCCAAACCACTCGACTGTGGCCTTCAGCGCTCTTGCATAACAGTTCCGCCCGCCATCCAGACAAAACTGTTTTTTGCGCGCGCGCGCTCTGCTCGACTAAACCCCGAAGAGGTCTCGCGACGACGGATTGATTGGTGTCACAACCAATTACACTCGCTCGCCGCCGCTTCCATCGAACCAGCGGCGTTCGGATCGTCGTCGTCGTCGTCATCGTTGAAAGCAAAAGAAGCGATCGAGTGGAACCGCGCCGAATTATGCTCCGAGCGGCGGCGGCGGCGGCGGTCTTCTCCGCTGTTTTCGCCGCTCCAACCGCGTGCGGGGTGACAGCAACGGCCACACCCTGTGCGTGAACATCGCGCGCGCGCTACAAACGAACGAACGATGGTCGGTGGGTGGAAATGGACGGACGACAAATGACTTTTTGGGGAATGAGTGTGCGAGTGCTGCACTGATTTGTGTTCAACATCAATTAGGAGAAACAAATTTGGGGTTGGAAATGGTGGAAATTTGAAGGTTGGGGCGCGGATTGTACTTGGAGAGCGGGTGTTCTAAGTGGGTTACTGTCGAGGAGAACTGCGTTAGTGAGAGCATTTCAAGTTGCTTCAACCTGTAGGGAACTGGAACAGTGCACTAAAAGCGTAGGTTCCGCTTTTATGGTCGTTTGAGGCACGAAATGGGAATAGGTAATGAATTCCTCAAGTCTTATCAGCTTGGTCTCAGAACGTCAAAATTCCAGGTCAATTCATATGCCTCGCTTTGTTTAAAACGCCCAGTTTTCCGAGGCTGTCAAGCTGCTCCACGCTAAAATCCAAAAAAGCAGAAAAGGCCTATCAGCCCCCCCAGTTCACTCCCCCTCGTCCTCTAAGCGAAGAAACCAAAAAACGAACCCGCAGAATTCATCGACATTCTTGACGATCGTCTCGAAATTGTGCAAATTCGAAGCGGCGAAGATTCTCGAACCCTCTTGGAAGCATCCGTTCAAACAGGCGCTCTGCGTTGTCAACACCGGTTGCTCAGGAATCACAGATTCTAAATGCGGCGCAAAATAAGCCGATCAGCAATGGCTCGAGGCTTACCTGACGCCGTCGAGAGCGCGACGAGAAGAGAAGAAGACAAAAATAGAAAACAAAATTGCATTTTGCGGGACGATCGGCAGCAGCACACAGTCACAGAAAGTCCGTCTTCGCGCAATTCGCAGTCGTCGGCACGAATTTATAGTACGCGCGCTGGTAGTGGGAGGCTGCTGTTCGATGGGCGGAGTTGAGTTCTGTCAGCACAGCAGGAGCAGTTCCTGTGGAGCGCGCGCACGGGGTGAAGACAGGTAAGGAAGGGCGGTAGGAGGGCAGCGTGGCTTCACCAGGGAGGGGGAGGGGGAGAGCAGTTACAGGGCAACTTTTGCCGCGAGCGAGAGCTCACAATAACAACAATAACACACACGAAAGAGGAGACGAAAAAACGAAGACGAAGAAGAAGAAGAAAGTGTAGCGCGATTACGCAACGGCGGAAGAAAGGAACTGGATTCGGCGCACCCCGCGGAGGCTTTATCTGACGCCCGCGGTTCCCCTCGGGCGCTTGAACGCCGAACGAAGATCGCGTGGTTGGAGGTTAATTGGGCAGATCAAAGCTTAGCCGGTTCGCGCGCGAAAGAAGATCGTTTTGCGTTGCAGCGAAAGCGCGTGGAGGAGCGAGGTTCTGGCTATAGGTGGGAGCGAGCCCTAAGGGGATGTTTGCAGGGGGTTTGGGTGCAGAGATGTTCGCTCAGTTCGCTTCTTTTTTTTTACGAAATTCGGTGTACGAGGTGCATCGGTCAGCATTGAACCAAAAAACGTGCAAAAGTTGTTTTAAGGCTTTTTTGAAGACACCGTGGTAGTAGATCATCACTCATTAACTGAAAATCATCTACGTGCGAAGCATCGAAAGGAGACAGTCACCGTTCCACTTTCATTTTTCTTAACTTCCGTTTCACGCCCGTATTTTCAAATTTTTTGGTGACATCAGAATTTGTAGAGTTTCAAGAAGGAAGGCTACGTTTAGGCCTCGGGCGGTAAGGCTGTACAGTACAAGCAGTCTTCTCAATCTATGGTTTTTGTATGTCAATTGTCAAGATTCCACTGAAATTCGCCTTTTTGAGTCATTGAGGTGTTGCAATGCGGAAATGACGAGATTGATTTTTCGCTTCAAAAGCCGGACATTACGGTGCTCTGTCGATCTTACATGGAATTTAATAAGTTTTGGCCTCGTTCACCCGTTGACCCTTGGCACGTTTGGCATTTGTAAATTCCATTATTAAGGAAACGTTTCGGCCTCAGGCGCTGGAGCATACGTTACAGTATACGCTTCTGAACCTTTGGTTTTTGTTACTGAATTGTCATGATGCCACGATGTTTGAAATTGGCGTTTTTTGTTTTAAATTTGATTGATTACAATTAATTGAAAATTGAAAAAATGAAATCTCCAATTGAAGTGCTACAATTTTTCCAAAGTTTGACGCTACGGCGCGGTGGAGGTCTACATGAAGTCAAGCCTGTAACATTCTACAAATTCTACGCTTCTATCGGCACTGCGGCCCCATTCCACTAGAAAGCTGATGCAATCAAAGGCGCTTCAAAGCTTCAAGTATCCCCTAAACGTCATTCTGTTATCAACAGAACGTTCATTGATTACAGGACTACGCCCCGGTTGTAACAACTCTGTTTTGATTTTTGACCTCTGTGAATCAGCGTTCTTGTGCCCCACTCACGTGCGCTCGTTGCCCTTCGCGGTTATGATTGATCGCGCGCGCGCTGTTCGAGTGGAACTCAAAGTTCGAAGACGCTTTTTCGCCAAACGAACAACTAACCATGTTGAAAAGCGCCTGTTTCCGCGCTCAAAAACGTCCAAAATAGCGCTGCAAACCGACGATCGGAGATCAATCGATTCTTGTGCGGGCGCGCGCGCAACCAGTCAATGTCCACGTGACTCGGGGCAAGTTGTTCTGGTTCTTCTTCTAGTTGTGCAGCAGCAGCAACAGAGAGAAGGAATCTATTCTTGATTGATGTAACGTGGTGTAAACACGGAATTGAGGGTCTGGGGCTAATTTAGGCTCTTTGAAAAACAAAAAAAGGGATCTTTTGGGAACCTGTTGGTGTGATTACAAGTGCACGAGACAGAACGATTGCTTTTTGGTCTTTTCTACGTTTCCTAGGGGCAAAGTGAAAAATGGTCGATTTGGCACTTAAAGAACGACCAAGAGGCTTTGATACTGAAGTCTTGAGTTTCTGAGACTGAAAACGCGTGCAAAACTGAAAGGATTTTCTGTCCAGACGTAAAAGTGCACCTGATGGCTCCAGATTAGAGGCGTTGTGGTCAACCCGCGCGTAGTTCTCGCCAAAACCAGATTTTCAAATTTTAATACAACGTTTCAGTTACTGAAGCAAACACGAAAAACTTGTTTCCTTCAGTTGTGCTCTCAGTGCATGACCAGAGATGCTCTTTAATGTTCTTGCTGATGTCTTTTAGTTTGCCTAAGAACTTGACCTACAAGTACATGCAGCTGAGCCTACAATTGAGCTTGAGTTAAACCTTAAAAACGACTCTTTATATTACCAATCCACGGCTGCCTTCCTATCACTCATCAATAACTGTTGTTGTTTCCCCTTTCAAAGTTTAGAACATTCCGACCTTCAAAAGTATCGTCTGGCTGTCTGGCGTGAACAGACAGTCTGCTGAGATGTAACAATGAACTTTTATGAATCAATAAAGTTTTCTCGCTTCGCCACGAATCGTAGCAGGAGGAGCGCATAAATGCATTACGCTCCTCTTCCAGCAGCACTTTCGTCGAACAAATTGGTTCGTCGCCACACCTTCAAACCTGTTCGCTAAAGTGCGGTTGGTTATATGTAGGTTAAAAAACGTGTGTTCGTAATGTTCTTCGAGTTCAGTGGCGTCTAATGGAATCAAAATGCTCGATCATATTCTTGGACCCACTGTGAGGTTAGATTCAGTAATCCCATATGCTCCAAAAATAGCAAAAATAGGGCCAAAGACGCAGTAAACAACGCTAATAAGTGGTAAATTCATAGCTCTAGGCGTTCTCCTGACTGATTTGGTATTAGAGTCTAATCTGTAGCTAAAACAACAAATACTGTACTGAGCAAGTTGTGACCCATGATGCTGTGATCTCTTGATCATTGGTGCTCCTTTTTGGACACAAGTGCGATTGACAAGAACCACACTGTACGTGCATTAGAAGAACAGACCGATCATTCATAAACCAAGGACAAAGAGGCGCATAACAACGTTCAATCATCTGAGAGTAAAGTCAAAAGATTCAAAAATCATTCACAAGCAGACGTAGTCCTTAGGACTGAAATCAATCAAGTTGTTAACCGAAAACAATCCAAACCGGGCTATTCAGGTCTGAACAGAGCCAATACATGACAGCGTCTCCCTCGAGATGCTCCAAAACGAGCGCTTTGAGAGGTTTCTTGCCCCACACGCATTTGACCAGCGGAAAGTAGAAATTGAGGGCGGCCAGCTGCAAAGCATTACATTCCACGATACGATTGGAGCGGAAAAAGTTGATCCAATTGAACTCACGCGCGGTTGATCCACAAACGATGCTCTTTCCGGTCATTTTGAGGGGATTCTTGTTCCATTCGTCGATCACCTCGCGCAGCAGAGGAAAGCAGTCGCGCGGAAGCTGCGCCCTGAAGAATTGATCCTGTTGAGGAGCTCGAAGAAGAGATTTTGGGTTTTGTAAGTGAACTTTTGGAACTTTGAGAATTCAACCACGTTCAGCGTCTTCTTCTCGATCAGATTCTTGAATTTCTGCTCCTATTTTCTGCGTCAGAATGTTGTCGAGAACGAGGATTTGGACCGAATCAATGCAGGTGGCCAACTCGTCAGCGAGATCCTTGCCGCTCAGCCACAACGTCACGTCCTGCGAGGAATCAACGGTCAACGCCGCTCTGATCGCTTCAAGCTGCGTTGGAGGAACTCGAGCGCGTCCGTTGATTCTGATAGTGACGCCCTGATGGAATCTGGGATGCGTTTCCGTGACTTTGACGCTCTTACCGTAGCGTTTCCGATGGAAACTTTGGAGAAAGTTGGCGCGGAGTTCACCGTTGTTGATGTTGACAAGGCGAGACGACCGATGCTCGTAGCAAGTGGCAGCCACTTTTCCCATCGTTCCTGACAGGTCCTGACACGCTTTAGCCGAGCGTGTGAAGAAGCATAGCGTCACGGATTCGTAAAAGTCGTAGGGAACAAAATTCATCGCTTGTGAGGTTGAAGAAGAAAATGCGGTGATGGTCGGTGGGTGATGGCGGTTTTATGGACCAAAATGTGTGAATTTTTAAGTGAAAAGAAGTGTGAACATAGTAGCCGGTGTGAGACCATGACAATGGCGCCCTGCTCGATTGAACCAAATCAATTAGATCAGTCCAAACTCGGTTCTACGTTAAGCGGATGCGCAGCGCTGCATGACGGATCACCCATCAAGTTAAATCGATCTGACAAATGTTATGTTGTTATTCATAAGGCGGGGCCGGAGTAGAAACTTATGGTGAGCTGGCTAAAGACACGTAGTAGAGACAAACCGGATGAGAAGTGACCTTCAGGCTGGAACACTCTTCGGATGACAGGGAAGCTGGAAGCTCAAGCTCGTGAGGGCTGAGATTAGCTGGAGACGTTACGGAGTGGGTGGATATAAGTGTTTGCCGTGGGTGCCGTGTTTGCCATTTGACGTAGGATCAGAGATGTCGGTTTTGGAAAGTTACCGGTTAATTGAAACCGAAGCCGATAACCGAAATCGGTTTCGGATAACCGAAACCGAAGTTTTCGGTTATCCGAAACCGACCTTATCAAACCGACATATTTGGTTTGGCCTCAGCACGGAAACCTCCGAAATCGCCCAACAACAGCGATTAAACAAACAAAAATTGGTTTTTTCCACTACCGGATGTGTTTAAATAACAAACTATGTAGAATCAGCGAATAATTCGTTTTTTACCGCTTGTAGTTCGGTTTCCGATAACCGAAAATTTAGATTTCGGTTTCGGTTTCCGGACATCCCGATTTCGGTTATCGGCTTCGGTTTCAATTAAACGGTAACTTTCCAAAACCGACATCTCTGCGTAGGATCAGCCATTTGCGTGCACGTAAGCAATCCCGACAGGATAGTCTGAACCATTTCCGAATAAATTGTCGAAATTGTCGAAAGTTTTTGTAAATTTGAACGTTCAATTCAAATCAACAATCCAACAATCTCTGATGTGCTGAGATGCTCCTTGTTTCGTCACTGTAAATTACGAAATCCTTTTTTCCCAAAATACCAAACAGTTGTTTCGAAACAGAAATTGTCCTTAAACAGGATCTGCCAGAAGAGACCAAAAACCTCGCTTTGCTTCGCAATCTTTGACCTCCTGCAAAGAGTCGCTCCTCGGCAAACTCGTTGTCCTGCAAGCAACAACTCAAAAGTTTGTTTCTATTCGAAAAACATTCTTTCACCGCCTAGAGAACTTGCGTGTGTCCACATAGTGCACACGGGGAACGAGTTTCGTGGCGGAAAACAATCGTGAAACGAACACACGCACAAAGACCTGTTGGTTGGCTGCTTCGGTGGATGGTTTTCGTGTGTCTGTGTCCTCACGTCATCGCCATTTCCGCCGCTAATCGGCGGTTGTTGTTAACGGCAGCGCCGTTAACTCGAATTCTGTTCATTTCCTTTGTGGCGACTGAAGTGGGAGCGCAGTTCCGCTGTCAATTTCGAGATTTCGAGGCAGAAGGAACGTCGGGAAGGAAGATTAGAGAAGATGACGTGGTTTGGGACAAAGTCCACATTGAGCGAAAACGAGATTTGTTTTGTATTTTGAGAAATTCATTGAGCAAAAGCGACGCGCAAGAGTTGCGCATCGCTTTCTTTGTTCTATTTAAGTCGCTACGATCCCAACTGTGCCAGTTTGTAGCCAGCAGTTAGCCACAATGGAGTTTGTTTCCCTCCGATTCATGGAAGAGGTAATCGAGAACGTCTTCTTCCGCACCGCTCAACGCCTCAATCCCAGCGACAATACTTGGACCGAAAGCGTTCACTTTTCGGAGCTTCCCATTTGGTCGAACGTTGCAGTGGACGTCTCAACGAGCAACCGCTACGTGCGGTTGTCCATCGTCTTTCCTGACGATGGAACAGAGGACAGCGGTGTTCTCAGTTATCGGAGCGTTCAAGTGCACGATATCCAACACGTTACTTGGACTGAAGGGAGACTCGAAGATCTGCCCGTAGAGCGGAATATTCTTACTGCCATTGGAGATGCGGTGTGGAGATACCGAGGCTGCAGCACGGAGGAACTATTCAAGCTGTTTGAAGAGAAGAATCTTCAATTCTCTTCCTCTGTAAGTGCCGCGTTTCCCGCTTCTTTCCGGGAAGAACCGGCGGTTTATGGTATGCTTCCCGAAATGCTCAAAATGGGGGTATTGGTGAGTTTTTCACGAGATTTGACTCTTTCGGAGTTGATTGACCTGAAACGGAAGCACGGCCTCGCAAAACATCAACTCAGAGTGGACAAAGTGATCACAGATGACCAGGGAATGGCTGGACTCGTCAACACGTGTTTAGAATTCAGTTTCGAGCACTTCATTATCAACACAGTGCCGAGTGCAGATGACCTCCCGCATTGGGTGGGGAAATATGGCCTCAGTACACTGGAAATCACAGCTGAACCGGAGAATGTCGCTGCCATCCTTCAATTCCTGGCGCACCAATCGTGTTCGTTAGAGATCGTCGCTGATCTGCGATTATGTCGAGCGTTGAGCCAATGCGAGCGCTCACGCTCAGCGCTAAAAGGACAGGATCTGTGCATCCAGTTGAACAGCGACGAACACGATTCTGACTCTTTTCGATTCGTCTTTGAAACCTTTGATTCTTCGCTCGTCTTTCAAGAGGACGAAAGCTGGGCGTTACCGTACTTGATCTATCAAGATGCGGCCTCTCTCTATGACGATCCAAGTGTGAGTTTTCAAAAGTCAATATGGAGATTGGCAGAAGAAACCAGAAAAATTATGACAACGGATCGATGTGTGGGAGTGTTGAATGCTTATGGTGGTTTGTTTCAGCATTTTAAAAGCACTTATCATAAGAACTGATTTCGTTTCCTTAATAAAGATGCGTAGAAACTCAACTCAATTTGAGATTAAAAACTTTTCTCATGCAGTTCTCATCGTGTGAAGCTGCAAAGTCAGTGAGCAACGTTTCAAAATTTAAAAAATCGTTAAAGTTCTT
Organism: Steinernema feltiae; assembly: GCA_007213375.1. Taxonomy (NCBI): domain Eukaryota; kingdom Metazoa; phylum Nematoda; class Chromadorea; order Rhabditida; family Steinernematidae; genus Steinernema; species Steinernema feltiae. The sequence continues at coordinate 2,643 of MQUG01000905.1, read as the reverse complement.
CATACGAAACATAATGAAATTTCACACGCTCGCCCAGTCTCGCAGACGTGGACGTTTTCAACGTGATTTGCCTCCATTTCGATCGGCCGTTGATTTTCCCAGGAGGGTTCATTCACCTCCTCGTTCACCTGGCAAAAAAACAAAAAGTGTCTATCTGACAATCATAAACGCAGCTTGGAAAGTTTCATATTAGGTCTCGGCGAAAATAAAAATTCCAAAGAAAAACCACAAGTTTCAAAAAGACAGAACCAAACAGACGCAAACGCAGCTTGATACGAATTAAAAAATTGGTCCCGGCGCGATTGCAACGCAGAGCGCCTAAACTACAAAAATGGCTTTCGAAACAGCGAATCGCACCAGCTGCTCCTGGGCAATATACATATAACGCACTATGCAGGATCGCCGCCACACGCAGCGTCTCGAGAAGACGCAGCAGAACAAACGCGGTTCAACACTCGACTCCTTTAACCCAATCGCGGATTTCTGTTCTGTTTTAACGTTTTAACCCCTGCATCGGAAATCTTTGGAATAAAATATTCAATAAGCTCGTGAACGTTGTGAAAACACAAACGCGCCTGTACTGACGCCTCAGTTCATAAAACTAAATAAACGCCTAGAGCTAGAAACACAAGCAATCGCAATAGTAAGCTTTTGTGCAGTTCAATGTTGTACAAGCGTAGTATTTGTAAGCTTGTATTTGATAATGTTCAAGCGCACTCTTGGCGATGTTTTTAAAGTTGAATCTGTCGTTGAAACATCTATTATCAGTGGGTATCACACGAGGAACGAATTCCTCTCTATGAATTCGTGTCCATCAATTCGCTTCAGCAATTCCATTATAACCAAGCCAGCGACCCCAATTATCTTCAGACGATTCTTCGGCGCGCCATTTAAGGCGACAATTCAGTTTCATCTTATCTTCCGCGCAAACGTAGCAATATTTTTAGAACCGAAATTCTGAAAATTCGCGCCAAGTTTCGAGCGTGCATGCAATGCGAATGTGGCATTGTTACTAACGGCCAGGCTGGCATTGCCACCAGCAGCTGGCATTGCACAGACCACATGACGTCATGTTTAAAAAGCAATGCTTACTAACCTGATGATGCATTGCTTTCGATGATTTTCTGCCCATTTAAGTGTCACACAATGAACTGAAATTACATCGTCTTGCCACAATGGAATACGTCCCCTTCTGTTTCATGGATGAAGTAATCGAGAACGTCTTCTTCCGCACCGCTCAACGCTTCAGTCCCAGCGACAATACTTGGACCGAAAGCGTTCACTTTTCGGAGCTTCCCATTTGGTCGAACGTTGCAGTGGACGTCTCAACGAGGAACCGCTACGTGAGGTTGTTGGTAGGCTCCGAGGGTAGCGGCGTGCTCAGTTATCGGAGCGTTCAAGTGCACGATATCCAGCACGTTACTTGGTCTAAAGGGAGACTCGAAGATCTGCCCTTGAAGAGGAATATTCTTACTGCCATTGGATATGCGGTGTGGAGATACCGAGGCTGCAGCACGGAGGAACTATTCAAGCTGTTTGATGAGAAGAATCTTCAATTCTCTTCTTCTGTAAGTACCGCGTTCCCTATTCTTTCCGAGAAGTACCGGCAGTTTATGGTCTGCTCCCCGATGTGCTCAGAAAGGGAGCGACGGTGAGTTCTCCTGAACATTTCACTCTTTCGGAGTTGGTTGACCTGAAACGAAAGCACGGCCTCGCCAGACATCAACTCAATGTGCGGAGAGCCACTGCCGATGACCAGGACCTTTCCGCGCTCCTCGACGCCATTCCAGAATGCACATTCGAGCACGTGATCTTCCAAACAGAGGCGAATAAGCGTCACATTGAGCTTTACAAAAGCCAATCTGCCACCGTACACTGACAATCACAGCTAATCCGAAGAATGCGGCCGCTATTGTCCAAGTCCTCACCCGACAGTCATGTTCAATTGAATTCATCAAACCTGGAGCGACCAAAGATTTCGCTCTTTCGGAGTTGGTCGACCTGAAACGGAAGCACGGCCTCGCAAGATATCAACTCAATGTGCGCAGTGCCTCTGCTGATGACCAGGACCTTTCCGCGCTCCTCGACGCCATTCGAGAATTCAGCTTCGAGCAATTCATTATCAACACAGTGCCGAGTGCAGACGACCTTCGGCGTTGTGCGGGGAAATACGGCCTCAGCACAATGGAAATCACAGCTGAAGCGGAGAATGCGGCTGCCAATCCTTCAATTCCTGGCGCATCGATCGCGCTCAATTGAGATCATCGCTGATCTGCGATTATGTCGCGCGTTGAGTCAATGCGAGCCGCTCACGAGCAGCTCTGAAAGGACAGACGCTGTATATCCAGTTACACGGCAAACACGATTCTGACTCTTTTCGATTCGTGTTTGAATCTTTTGATTCTTCGCTCGTCTTTCAAAAGCCCAAATGCTGCGCTTCCAACAATCCAAATAGGCGCGAATCCTGTTTCACTCGAAGTGATCAATCAGTTTGGAGATTAGCAGATGAAACTAGAAACAGAACGACAACTGATCGATGCGTAGGAGTGCTCTGTAGTAATTTTTATTCTGTTCGTTTGTTTCATAGCACTCACCATTAGACGTTTTGTGTTTGATTTTTTGTTATGTTTTTGTGCAAAATAA
>MQUG01000904.1:0-63039 GCA_007213375.1 Steinernema feltiae | reverse complement strand
ATTCAGCTGTTCACCGCCGTAGTGCAAAGAAGATAGAATGGGCCATTCTGGAATGGGATTTAGAAAAATCAGAATGATCATAAGACGGCGCCGGTTCACCGACGCCCTAAACAATGCAAATCAATTCGCGTTTCGTCGAATTCCTGCACGAATTGTTGGATCTGAGAGCACCTCAGTGATGGAGTGAGGATGCCCACTGCTCGCAAGTGTCAACAGAATCTTGTTCTTCTCCTCCTTGGCTGCGTTGTTGGCATTCTGCTCCCCAGCGGTGATCAGCGCATCGAAGATTCGCACGCGCAGCATGTAATCAGAAGCGATGATGACGCGCTTCACCTTCTGAAGAGCGACGGTTTACCGGTGGATTTGGTAGCGAGATCACAGTACCTTCATGTCCACGCATCTCATGAACTCCTTTGTAATCTTGTCGATGAACTTGGTCATCGCCAGTTCGTGGAGAGCGACGAATCCCTTCCGTTTGTGGGGGATCGACTGGCGGATCGTCGGCTTCCACACAGTCATCGAAGAGGAAATGAGGCACAAACTGGAAACGCCCTGCTGGGCGAGCAAGACGGCGACGTCGGGATGGCGGTTGGTGAGCCCGAGGCATTCGTCGAGGCGTTTGATGTCCAACGCGTCCCAGAACTCCTTGCACAACGAGAACTTCTGGTCGACCTTCAAGTTGATCGTGTGGTGGTGATTCTTGCCACAGAACTGATTGTTCACCCAAATCAGACCTGAAATCGCGCAATTATGCCTCCAAAGTCACATTACCACTCACCGCCCATGGTCAGCTCTCCAGTTGTAGTATCCATAGCTTCGACTTCGGTGATTTTAATGACGAAATCAGCGTTTGCGGCGGTGTGGAATAACGCACAGGTTAACGTTTCGATTGCGGTCGGCTGGTGAGATGCGCCGCAGTGATGAAGCGTCATTGTTCCTCGTAAACACACCTGCGCGCTCATTCTACAACGCGAGAAAAGTTCAAAAATTAGCGAAGATCATAGATCGCCTCGTACTGGGGTTTGGCCGTTTATGGTCAACTACAGTATCGCACGTCATCTGTTTGCACTCGAACGACGTAAGCGATCTTTTTGCCTGAAGTCACGCCGCTTCAGTTGACAAATAAAGCGCGTCAACTCCTCCGAGCTCTCTGACCGTCAGTTGACCGCTCAATCGTGACCCGAGAATGCAGTTGCTGGAACTCGCGCTTGTTTTCTTGAAAATTTCGCTTCTCTGTGCCGCAAAGAAGACGAAAATGGTGCAAGACGACGCCGGCGACGATTTCAGCGAAGAGGACGAGGAAGACGGTGAGTGACAGGAGTTCAACGAGCCTCAGTCTCCTCTTGTTTCAGTTTGTCCTTTTCCGTGGCAAACGCACGAGCAGAACATCCTCCCGACGTTCGCCATGTGCAGCGAATATGACCAGGACGGCGTGCGCTGCACGCCGCACGACCCGATCGAATGCACCGGGCGCAATCCAGCTTGTGTCCTCTCGAAGAAGACGAAAAGCTATCGGTGCTGCAGCGATTACCCCCAGGACCTCAGCAATCCACCCGGCAATCCCGAACAGGTCAAGCCGAGTAAGTCCGCTGTCCTCTGACCATTGCGTTACACTTCACGTTTGTCAGTTTGTCCGTACGGGGCGTCATCCTACGACATCCCTTCAGTCCTTCTGTGCGATCCCTCCGACAAATCGCCGTGTCCCGAAGCGTATTCCTGTGAGGAAGCGGTCAATTCCCAAATGCTCACCACCTACAACATGCATTTGTGCTGCAAATCGACCACTTTGGACTCTTTCGAGAACGGTAATCGTCGAAGGTTCGCCCAGTCCACGTAGAGATCATCTTCCAGTGTTCTACGAGACGAAAGTCGGCATCAACAAGCTGTCGGCCGACTTCTCGATGGCCGTCTTCTACGTGACTTCGCTGTCTCCCTCGCTCGTGCCTCTCGCGCCGGCATTTGGCGTCGACAGGGTAATTCGCGCGACTCGTGTTCGTTCTACCCGTGCTTCCAGATCATTCTAAACGAGTACGCGCCCACGAAGAGCCCGCTGCCGGAGATCCGCACCGGCGACCACTTCAGCATGATTCCGTTCCGTCTCCGCGAACCCGTCTACCTCAAGAAGGTCGTTCTCCTTCAGGACCAATTTCCCGGCTACTTCCATCACATTCTCGTCATCTTCAGTAAATTCGCGCCTCTGCGCCGCGATCTCTACAGTTTCTTCCAGATCCGCACGGCAACCCGGAGGCGATGAACTTCTACTACAACCGACCGTCGTCGCTGAGTCGCGAAGTTGAACTCACGGTGCCCGCCTGGGACGAAGGCGCCTACTTCCGCACAATCAACCGCGTCTTCACGACTACGAACGACCAGATCAGCACAAAACAAGGCAATAAACGCACCTCAATTCCCTCCAAAGTGCGAATTTCGCCTTTTCAGTGCGGAAACTTTACATCGTGCTTGTTTTCAAAACAAAAGTTCCGCTGACGCGTCGGAATCCGGTCACTTATCAGGACCTGCACGCCAACTACACGTCATTCACGGAGTTTCTCTCCAGCGAAACGGGAAAATTCATCGGCACACCGACCGCGGGATCGTATTTCTACGTAAGCGCTGATTTGTTTTCCTCAATCAACGTGTTTCAGATCACAAAATGACGATGAAGCGAGCGACCGTAATAAATAATAAATTTTAATCATGTGGATCTATTTATTTACAAGCGTGAAATACTGTAGAATTATGCGAGAACACGATAGATACTGTATTAAGAGTGAATGCGCGGAAGATCTGGTGGGAGTTGCAATTCTTAGTTGGAGGCCTCGCCTTGGAGGATCTTCACGTCCCAGAGGAAGAGGATGAACTGAATGACGATGAGGACCTGAAGCCGCGAAGAGATTACGGTATTTGAGCATTGATGGAACAGGACTTACGGTACTGGCGATGAGGAATCCGCGTTGGACGTTGTATTCGATAATGTACCAGATGATGAGCGCCGAGCAGACGAGGAAGATGATGCAGCAGATGACCGAGTACGAGCGCTCGGCGCGATAGTTGGTGACGTTGAGGAAGTTGAGGGCGAAGAAGATGATGTTTCCGATGAGAATCAGGAAGTTGAAGGTGCTGCACACGCCGAGGCGTCCGTCGCCAAAGCAGCTTCGGCCTCCGTACCTAAAGATGTGAACTTTGATTGCTGCCACGCTGCGTGCGGAAGCGATGGCAATTGCGAAGGAGAACAAGCCAAACGACGAGGAAAATGGCGATGTTGGGCGAGTGAGTAATTGAGCAAAGGCTAATTTCAGCAGTTTTGTGGCGATCTTTGATGCGCGGAGGGGATTGATTGCGGTGGATGCCGATGTCCTTTCGGATAATTTCTTTGCGGAGCACGCGATGCGACGAATAAATCAAGCTGAAAGGACAAATTGCTTCCTACGCAGAGCGTGTTTCGACTCATTCTCCAAAAACAAGCATTTGGCGGTCGTTTACAGAATCGGTGCGGCAGCTGCCGTCGCTTCTAATCTCGCAATTGCTTTGCGTGCACTTTTCCCGCAGCAAAAACACAAACAACTGCCCCTTCGACCGGTTTCCCTCCCCAGGGCACACGGGGACTGTGAGCGTTAGGGGTGCACAACTCGCGCGGTGACTCACCAGTTGGCGCAAAGAAGCGAGCAGATCACAAAGCCCAATATGACCTGGGCGATCTTGATCAGCCCACGGTTGGTGCTCAAGTATCGGGTATTCAGACTCACGGCCATTTCGAGGGATTCTCTGAAACTTGTGGAAGATTAGCAGCTCAGGATCGCGAATCCGGTCCACGAGGACGCAGAAAACAGCGAAGACGAGTGAACAGCGATTGGCAGCGGACGAAAACAACGTCCGCGCTGTAACAGAACCTCCCGAGGTGCCTTCTCGCTGCCGCAGCGCCGCTCCGCCCGTTCGTCCTCAATGAACATCGACTTGAGGCAACGCCTACACGGAATTGATCGAAAAAGAATAATCTATGATGGCCGTTGACTCATCGCCGAGTGTAACAGGAAACCAGATGAGTGTGCATCGCATGCAACTGAACGAAATTTCGAATTGTAATTACGGTAACGAAAGAGACGCGACTGCAAAGACGAGAGAGAACGTGTTTTAAACTCTTTCGGAAGCTGACAGTTGATCAAAGAACGCTGCGAGGAACGCGAAACGTTTCGACAAAACAAATCGATGTTTAGTAAAACAAAATCAACATTTGAAATTAGAGCGCGCGCGAGGGCGCAAGCGAGTGACTCGTGCACTCCATCTGAGGAAGTGATTCGCCTCGAAAAGCGAATGTTTGCATCGCGTAAAGTCGTTTGGAGTGGATTCCCTCTATTGACCATACGAATTCACCGAATTGGAGCGGAAATCAATTGTATTCACATCGGATAAGACCGTTTTTGTGGCCGAACAAGTAACCGGCGCTGCAGATGATTATAAAAACCGAAAAACGCTGCAATTCATTGATCAGAGGGGCGGCGACCACGTTGCGGGTTGTTTATTTGAACACGTTGGTCCGATCGCGCCTCGCCAACTCCTCAAAGTCGCTCAAGGACGACGCGATAATGCGGCGAGTGGGCGTTTTGGGGGTCACGTGCGCATGCATAGTCAATGAAGTGACTCCTCCATCTGTGATTTCACAGCTCGCCGAGTGCGCTGGCCCGGTGTTGATGATTGCGAGACGAGCATCTGTTTCCGATCGCGCCGCGGGGAAAACGTTTTTCCAGCGACGAAAGCATCCTTGATGCCAGCTGAGCGAACCAGTTCTGTGATCGAGGGAGGCGAGAAAAACAGCTCGAAATCACCACCTTCGAGCTGAAGTTGTTGGAGAAGAATGTAATTGGAGGTCGAGAAGAGTTATGTGATTCGCCAAATTGGGAACGTAAAACAAAAGATTATTGACCTCGGCAGGATTCGAACCTGCAATCTTCGGTTCCGTAGACCGACGCGTTATCCATTGCGCCACGAGGCCACTCTGTAATGATAGATGTGAAGCATAAATAACCACAGGGGCAATCCTCAATTTGCCACTTCTCTTTTCCTCGAAGTTCACCATTTCTGTTCACAAACACCTTTCAAGCAACTTTGAATAACTCGTTTGCACGTGACGCGCGCAGAACACGACGAAAACATGTTGAGACGTGTTTTACGGAGATTCTCGTGAATTGGGCTTCGGCAGTTGCCCGCGATTGAACTTTATTAACTTAGATATCTTCCAAATACAACTTCGACACCGTAATCCTTGAGACAACTCTCGTGGATCAACGAGAATTCGCACGCGATGTGCACGCCGCCGTTAATTTCGTGGCTGTAAAGGAAAAATCCGCTTCTCGAAAGCGTCTTCAGCAGAGAAACCATGTTGAAGGGATTTTTGTGGAGCTCAATGAGGATTTGGCAAATCGGAACCTTCACGATTTGGTCGATAACGTCGTATTCTCCTCCTGAATGCATTTTTTAAACGTTCTATATAAATAAGGAATGGCACCTTCGATGTCGATCTTCAAAACGTCGATCTTTGAGTGATTGTACATTGCAACGATGTCGGCGAACGAGTACTCCGCACGTGTTTTGTTCGTTTCCTTCGAGATCTTCGCCCGCAAAAGCGTCGCATTCATCTTCTCGTATACTTGTACCGTATTTGGCTCCATTTGATCCTAAAGTATAATTAAAAGAAGCTGCAAGTGTGGCGTACCATATCAAATCCTCGAATCTGGCATTTGCTGAGATCGTAAATCTCCTGGTCAAAGCTGAATTCATTGTTGATTCCCAATGAGTAGATGACGCAGGGCGACGGTAACCTCTGTGGATTGCAAATCCACTTCCCTCCATCCGAGAGGTATCCAATGCGAGTCAAGCCTGGGCAAAAAACTTCAGGAGCCGCCACATTGTACAAGTTGTCGTAGTAATTTGTTTCACTTTTGATTGACGCAAGCAACGCCCGCCGGCCTTCGATCTGTTTGCGGTAGATTTCGATTATTTTCGGATGCACAACGTTTTCCTTTTCAATTCTGAAAATCTCTGAAACTCTATTGTGATCTTCAAGCACTCGAGATTAACCTCTGGGATGGTTTGAGTACATTTTGACTTTGAGCGATGGGAGAAGCATAAATAGGAAGACGAAGCCGGAAATGGTGAACAGAGTAATGGTGAGCGCGTGAAATGACATTGTGTCGACTGTTTGAAGAAGAGAAGAATTCGACGGCGGCTATTGTGCAAATATGTTCAGGATTACACGTGTTGACATACGATCGCCGCTTTCAGAGTCCTGAAAACAGAAACAACGCCATTTGGGGATAAATGCGATATATAATCCGATTCGTATATATCTATAAACCGGAAGTGGTGGTGAGATCGGAAGATTTTTCTATTTTTCACTATCTTCCATTGGGGTCCGAATGACGTGTGCAACTCTGGGCCGCGCAAACAGAGGCTGCGAAGCGCCGCAACTTCGATCCCTGCGTGTCGCATGACGGTGTACAATAAACAGATTAGCGACGATGACCTGTCAGGCATTTCGCTGCAGAATCGATTGGCAACTGACGTGAAGCATAAAAATAGGCGCTATTGCAACGTGGCAACCGAGGTCTGAAAAGGCGCAAAGAGCAAAATGGTGCTTTTGTGGTGTCAGAATCGATGCGGAAGTCCAACAAAGGCGCACGTTGCTTCACTCGATTAGATGAAATTCAACGAGATAATGCGCGAATCCGAGTCGTGCGAACACGCGAATCAAGCAATCCGCCAGGTTTATTCTAATTCACTATTAACAAGAAACCCGATTTACTTCTTCTTTTGGGCCTCAAACTGAAAAACAAAGCCGCGACCGGCGTTGTCGCACTCCAAATTGTGAAAATCATAATGCACGGTCATCAGATTCCCCGATGAAGTGTAGATCTTCGATAATTCAGCCGCCGATGAATAGTATGTCAGCCTGAATGTGAGTGTGAAACAATATTCCGCCTTCGTGCGACCCACTCGGCGAGGATTTTGGTCTTGTTTGACGTGTCGGGACCATCGTAAATCTGCACGTACTGTGGGTAGCACATGGAAAAGTCGAGGAACTTCAGCGAAACCTTTGTTCCGCGTGGAGTGCTGAGGTGATAATCACAGATGTTCCCCGTTGTGATCGCCGGATAGCCGGGAGAGGTAACCTGAAGGGAAATTTACAGCCTTGAGTCACGTGGGAGAGACTCACGTATCCGCCGTCGTGGAAGTTGCTGTTGGAGGGGCAGTTATTGTCGTCGGAAGTGGGTTGGAAATCCAGGGGTGACTTTGTGGGCACTACGCTGGCTGCAAATCAGGCCAATCAGACGTCTGGCTGCTTCAGCATCAAAACCTGGGAGTTCGCAGAAGAAGGACAACTTTTGCACACAGGGAATGTTCTTCCAAACGCCGTTCGACGTTGGATTTGTCTCCATTCCAACACAGTTACCTAAACGTGCGTCAGGGAACGCCGTAGCCCAGTTCTTGTAATCGTACGCGCTCCCGTCAGACCAAGCGTAATCTCCTCCTTTCGCTTTCGAGAGTCCGACGTGGATTTGATACCACGCGCCGTCCAGTTCCTTCTGAATATCCGCAGTTTTCCGCTTCGAGTGGATGGAAGCGAGATGCGCGCCCGCGTAGGCCGCCTCGCATTGCTCTTCTGCACCGGCGTGTGTGGTCATTGCGAAAAAGAAGCGAAGACATCTGCCTTCGACGGCATTGAACTGATCGGGACATGCGAGCGCCGAATCTTGATCAACCGTTCTATATAGCATTATGGCCACAGTATACGAACCTTTGGTGTCGGGGAGAACACACGCGAAGGTCGTTTCAAAACTGTCGCATTCGCCGAGTCTGAAGTTCCAATCGATATCGGAGCTGAGCATTTCCACGCAGCTGATGCCTTCGGGGATTTCTGAGCGCAAACTGTCAGATACGCGACCACAAATGGGATGTTACTGTCTCTTCCGAATAGTTCGTAATCGTAGGGCGACATGTCGTCCCAGTAGCACGTTTTCGTTGAGCCAAAGCACGTGAGGCCGATGAGAATGCTTCCATCGGGTGCGCTGTAGCCAGTCTGGGAAACGTAGGTGTAGAGATCGTAGAGCTCCGTAGGTCCATGAGCGGAAGGGAGGAATGCGTTGTCGTCTGAGCAAATTTGTCGCGCCTGGGAGGCTTTCGCCGGGTAGGAGAACGTCTAAGCCTGAACTGTTGAGCATGACATCAGTGAGACTTACGCGGTAGCAGAAATCTCCAAACTGCTCGTACATGATGTTGTCGCACGGGTTATCTGCAATCGACAAATTCCGGGCGATTTACGCTGAAACCTACCATCTCCGGCAACGAAAGCGCCCAGTAGCAGCGACCAAAGCATGAAAAGGGCAGTTTTGCTCATCATTTGCGACTAACCACAATTCACTTGTTTGGGCGCTCCATGCAGCGAGCGTTATCAATCACGAGGCAGAGGCGGTCATACGTGCTCTTGGTTATCAGCGCTCGGGAAGCGCCGCTTGGATTGTCACTCACATCCTGAGGCAGAAACCGACTCGCCGACAGATCTCACTGACTTCGTAGAAATGAGTGCGTGCGACAGACAGAAAGCGTCCACAGAGTGGCGGGAAGGTCGAGAAGCGACCAGTTCACTTGATCGTTATGTTCGATGCGGTGGGCGTTCACGGCATCGTTGCTTTCGTGCAGCTCTTCGCTTTCGTTCTGTTGCTGTCTTCGGTCGGCGTGTTTTGCTGCAAACGAAAGAAGTCGCGCAGGGTGAACAGCAGAACAGTAGGTCCCTCGATTCCCCTCTTTTCTAGTCTCTCCTTTCAGAACAGTGCTGAGTCGATCAATCTGCAGCAGATTCAGGGTCAGATTCCACCGCACTACGCAGGTAACTTCGCCAATCCGAAAATCTCCACATCGAGTCAGCCTGAAACCAAAAACACCCCGACGAAGCCGTCGGCAGCGGAATCCGTTTTGCAGAACAGCGGAGAGGGAAGCGTGCCCGCAGGTGTCGTGTCGATTACAGCCGTTTCCACAAACACGGACAAGAAGAGGAGCGTGCTGTTTTCGAAGCTGATGTCCACGCAGAGGAGCGCAGACACCGATGGACCCTTCGAGTCGCAAGAAGGCGGCGACGGCAAGAAGAACGCAGCGGCAAAGTCGGAAGGAAAGTCGGCGTTCTCCAAGCAAGAGGAGCAACTACAGAACGGCCCCTTTGGTCCCAATCCGACTCCCAGCTTGGTGAGATTCGTTATGCGTACGAGTTTAAGAGCGGTAATTTCAGAGGAAGAAGTCTGTGAAACATCGCCGTGTGAAGATGAGTCGCGAACACGTTGAGAACACACAGGAATCGCAACGGCGCGCTTCGATGGTTTCCGTTGGAAAGAGTTCGAGAAGAAGGAATTCGGTAAATCGCCGCTCGAATTTTCCGAGAATTCAATGTTTCTATTGTAGGCTGAACAAGAGGAGTCCGAGGACGACAACACCATGGACGGCGTGAAATCGATCTCGAAGGACGAAGTGCCGTCGGAAACTCAAGAAGAAACTATCAGGTCTACAAAGAATTAATCCCCAAATAAAGATGAATTTTCTAACACTTCCGCCCGAAGGATGCGACGTTCTCGCGGTGTATTTTCTTTCTCACGGAAACTCAGTTTATTATTCAATGGACACGGTATAACCGTTCAAGGGACGGTTGGAGCCTTGAATCCGCTTTGGAGAATTGATGCCAATACCGTATTCCAGTCGCATCCGAGATCTCTCGAGTTTCGAAAGTTGAATTCTTCTCTCTCAACGTCGTTTGGTCGAAGAAATCGACCGATGTCTTCCACGGATGACATTACAAACCAGTTGAAGCTTCGCCGATCGTTTCATCCTTTCGCGAATGAATATGTGTGTTGGCAATCGCTCGATTTGTCGGAATGAATGTTTCTTGCGCCCGAACGATTTTTTTTTTTGCCACATTGCTCCGAATTCTGTTGTGGGGCAGCATTTACCATTTCCCGTGTTTTACGCGGCATCTTCGAATTGTTGTGGATTGCGCAGCATTCCAATATCAGCGTAGATGGCGTGAAATAACCTGCTGAATTGTACGCAAAATTCAATTGCAGCAGCGCTATTCTTTGATCTCCAATGCGAAACCGATCGACATTGAAACGCCAGCAGAGCGCAAAAAATCTGTTATAGGTTGCACCTATTTGAATGTAGAAAATTGTCTTTTCTTTGAAGTTGTGCTGATGGCGAGTGACGAAGTGTCTGCGAGTGGAGCTCTCGCTTGATTTTCTCGCGCGCTTTTTTCGTCAAATTCTATTTGTGATTGTATCACGTTGTGCCCTTTTTTTGCTTGTCCTAATTTCGCAGTTTGTTTCAGGGTTCAAAATGTTGAATTTCTATCCAGTTAGCACAATCTTGCGTGGCGTCACGACAGACCGAATGAAGGTCGCGGAGTCGAACAAAACACTCGTGGATCGCAGTAAGGACATTGAAGATGGCAGCGAAGTCATGCTGTCGGATGTTAGCTCACTCGAGCCGCGCATGGATACGCTCGTACAAAGGAGCATGGAATGTTTACAACTTATGCAGGCGACCTACAAGGGTAAAATTGTTCGCTTCTGGACGCCACTCACTTTCTCCGTTTTTAGCTACAAGAAGTGACGTTGCAAATAAATTGTTGGAAGAACGATGTGAAAGTGGAAGTGGCAGTTCGACCAACTCTTGTGAGGTTTGGCAGACTCCACCTGGCTGCTCACTAAAAATATATTTAGGCTAGGCTGAATGCAGAGCTGACCCAGCTCTATCAGTTTGATCCAGCCTCTTCAGAATACGTAGAATTGGGGAGTCACAGAGTGGAGGTTTGAGATGATTGATCAACAGACCACTTTAACGGATATCGTTTACAGCTTTTGAAAAACGGTGACAAATCCATTGTGGTTCTGCGCTTCTTAGGCGAGGAATTTAAGTACTCTCTCACAACCGACGACGAAACGATGATATATGAAGAAGATAGTCGAGACGAAGAAGATCACTGTTGCTTCTCCGTGAATGGGAACACCGAAGTTTTCCTGGCAAAGTTCCAGTCTAGGGAAGAGGCGCTTAAGTTCAAGAAGCATTTCAACGCATGCGCTCATTGTCAGTAAATCTCAGTGATTAGTTCGTTACGCAATTTCTTTATATGTTTTATCATATATTATTTTTTTAATCCAATTTGTAAGTGTTAATTATAAAATAAATTACCCATTCTTCTCTTGTGTCCGGGAATCAGCCACCCTATTCGATTTTTTTCCTATCAACAGTGATGGCGACCAGGTTCCTTTGGGCAGCATGACAGCGAATAGTCAATTGCTCATCGCTAATTAAGTGCAACATTTCGGAACGCCTCGCGTTCTCTTGATGATTCAGAGGGATTCAGAGGAGCGACCCTCATTTCAGTGACAACATTTTTCCCGAAATGGCGCCTCGTTCCCCCTGTTTCTCTACTGAAAATGAATGTAGGATTCTTCATGCTTTTTCCATTTAATTTTAATTTAGGTCAAACGACATGCTTCCGCTGCGAGTTCAACACGACATGTACAGAAAACTTCTTCTGTAGCGACAGGTAGTTATGCCAGATCACCTCCAACTTATAATTCGTCATTGCAGTCATAACAGCGGCGTGGCTGCTTACTACATGCTGTTAAGCGTTCTTCTGGTCCTTGGCATGTCGGTGACCCTGGGGATCGTGATCTGGCGACGCTCCACTAAGGCCTACCATGTAAACAGAAAAGCAACAGACCGCCTTCGCGATGTTTACCCAAGATCTGCAACAAATCCAGCCGCCTGCTGACAACAATTTTGCATTCGCGAATGCCAACTTTGTACACAATAACAACACGGCATTTAGATAAAACTTGATTTCCATGTTCAGTTTCGTCTCAAAGGAGTATTCATCTTCTCGCGTTCCAAATCTCCTCCTAATCCGTAGCGATCCTTGATTTCTTCTAGTTTGTCGCGAGCCTTTTCGGTGTCCATCTTACGGTAAGCCTTCGTGGCTTGATAGTAAAGGACGACCAAATATCGGTTAGACACGTTGAAGCCACTCAAATGTTCGCACGCGTTCTTCGCATCGAAAATGTCTTCATAAACGACGAATGCTGTTCCACGAGTTTCTGGCGTATTTCCACTAAAACGTAATTATTAGCTCAGTTATAGCACCTTTAAGTTCATGTCAACTTACATTCTGATCTGGTGTACAGCACCAAATTTTCCGAAGATGTCGTACATTTCTTCCGCCGTAATTTTGTAAGGGAGATTCTTGATATACAGGATTCTGTTGACCTCGGGTGGCAATTTGCCCGAACGGTTACGCTGTGCCATAGCCATCTTCGAGAGAGTTTATGAGATATTCCTGAAATTAAGCAAAAACTAAAATACCATCTCAAAAAGAGCACCGAAATGAATCAAAACAGAAATTTTTCATTTTTCCATGAGAGCAATAAGTAATTTTCAAATAACCGCCACGAGTACTATTATTTAGCAACGTCTATCGGACAAAATTAAATACAATCCCTGTTTTTAAGCTATCACCGAACAGAACATTGTGCGCTTTTGCTTTTTTCACAGTTCTAGCAATTCAAACACCTTCAAACGCAAAAATCATATAGCGAAAAGTCCAACAATGACGATTCGAAAATCGAATAACGGAAGGCGCAAACCGGCGTAAACCAACGCGCCAACGCCCACACGCATCGCTTCTCCATCGCTCGCGGCGGGACCACAAATATGGATGGATTCATCTGTGAATCCGCTGAATATTTACTGCAAATCATCTGATTTCGGTTCCGTTCGAGGTTTTCGCGTGCATTTAGTTCTGCATTTCGGCGTTTCAGAACCTCGCCTTCTTGGGTAATTTCCGTCTAGAGCGAGCGATGACGCTGTCTTGCAGTGAGGACGGATCTGCAGAACCTTGCGATGACGCCGCGCTTGTCGGAAGCCCTGAATCCCACGATGAGGTGATGGCCCGACACAGAAAGGAGAAGAAAGAGCTGCAGGGTTAGTTTCTGCATATTTTACAGGTTGACAGTGCGTAGCTTACAGGAAAAATCACCGCTCTGAAGCGCGCTGTTCCAAAAGGAAACAACAAACAGAAGAAACAACTCACCGAAGACATCGCTCGCCTCGAAACGGAGCTGAAGGAGCGGCACGACAAAGAGCTGGCCGATGTTGAGACCAACAACAATTCCTCGTCACCAGATATTGCTGTGGGAACTCCGGAAACTGATACTCCGACACCTGAGGCTGAAGTCGCTCCAAAGATGTCGAAAGCTCAGAAACGCCGGGTTTGTTCATGACTCGTCCTTCGATTACTGTATTGGTGACATTTTCCAGGAGAAGAAACTAGAAGACGAAAAGCGCAGACATGTACTGAACAGAGAAGCGCTCGTTGACGCCCTCACTGCCCCGAGTACACGTGAAAACAAGGCGATCAGCGGAGTTCTCGCCCAGAGGAATTTGCAAATACGTGACATCGTTCCCGACGGTGACTGTTTGTACAATGCGTTGTCGCATCAGTTGTCCCGATCGGTAGGTGTATTCGATTCGCTGCTGTGATATTTAAAATTACGTTTTTAGAGTTCCGGTGACAAGCTCCGCGAGATTGCCTGCGAGTATATTCAAAAAAACAAGTCCGATTTTCTGCCATTTTTAACGTCTGCTGATGGTGAGGTCGTCGAGGATGGCGAGGCGTTCGATGAGTACTGCCTGAAAGTTCGTCTGCCCAGTAAGGAAGGCGGTGTTTGGGGCGGCGAGGCCGAACTTAAAGCGATCAGTGAGGCCTTGAAACGCAAGATAGAAGTTATCCATGCCGATGGAAGAATCACGACATTCGGTGTTGAAGACAACGACGAGGATCCGCTTGTGGTCAGCTATCACCAACACGCGTATAGTCTAGGAGAACATTACAACTCCACGGAACCTTTAAGCAAGTCAGACGATGACGAAAGCGATTGTTGAATTTTACAGAAGCATAAATGATTGCGTGTAAATGACGTTTCTCTGTTTGTGTGTATCATCGCTCCCTTTTACCTTTCTTTGTGTTTTCTGATGTTATTTAGCTTAATTTCAGCATTGGTTCCCTTGAGAAACACACCCGGAAATGGATTCTCTGTTAGATATCATGGAATTCTTCCGAATTCATGTTTGGCGATACATTTACAATATCGTTATGAAGTGGCTGACCGGAAAATCATCCATGGAACGTGTGGTAAGTAAATCAGATCGAGTTTGCACTTAAGGCCCGAAAAAACAAAAGATTGCTGGCTGCTTGTAATGAGCTTTGCTGAACCGGACGCAGTGTTGCGTTGGATTTTAGTGTCAAGTGGCGATCTCGTTCAATTTGATTACTCTCCTCGATTTCTTATCGCCGGTTCCAATCTGTTTTGTGGCGGCGCGTCTGGTCGCCTGCTGACATGTTTCTATTTGTTTATTGCGACTGCGATTTCGACCCAGAGGCGTCGATATGCTATTCACTGACTTGTGCTTAATTCTTTCATCTTTCAGCTCTCTCGGAACCATCGCTTTCTCGCCTCCAAAACTTCGAGTGTTGAGTTGCTGCTCGCCTCATCCAACGACCTCCGAATCCGCGACTTTTGCTGGGAGTTGGGCGACGAAACTCTGGAAGCCGAGGGACTGATCTACGACGAATATCCCCCATTGATCATGAAACCAGCTGCTGGCGAGATCGACGAATACAACGCTGATTTAAAGCGACAGTTGGCAGATGCGATGAAGCAGATAAAGGGTTACAAGAATCTTTGCGAGGAAGTTGAAGAACGTCGCTCAACCAAGTACTCATCGAAAGATGATCACCACGAGAAGAAACTGATAAAGCTGTGGAATCTTTTGATGCCAGACGAAGAACTTGACCGGAGGATAACGAAAAAGTGGCAGTTGATTGGATTTCAGGTGAATTTTGCATCGTTCGGATTATTTAAAGTTGCATTTAACTTTAGGGTGATGATCCAGCCACCGATTTCCGCGGAATGGGAATTCTTGGTTTGGAGCAGCTAGTTTTCCTTGCGCAGTACGACGAAGATCGAGCGAAGAGCATGTTGAGCTTGTCGCTACATCCTGTGATAGGATTTCCGTTTGCAGTTGCTGGAATCACCATAACGTATTTGACTCGACAGTTCCTCAATGAAGGACTACTAAAAAATCACTTCTATAACAACATCCATGGACACCCAACAATGGACAACTTTCATCAGATATACTGTAAGTAAATATTGAATCGCAGTGTTTTAAAACGGATACTCAAGGCCGCATATTCTCACTCTTCTGCGAATACTGGAACGTCGAGCAACCCGATTCAGTGATGGCCTTCAATCCAGTGAAAGAGCGATTTGTCAAGAAAATTGAGGATTATCTCAGGTTGGAATCGGCCAATTTGGACGAGCTCACCGTCGAAGATTTGTACAACGATTGTGACAACTGACTGGGACAAATATGTACAGACTTTTAATGATTTTAACAAGAAGGGTTTAATAAAACTGATGGGTCAGTCGAGATATTGCTCCTCCCACTCTTGGGGACAAAAGTCTGGAGCGTTGTTGGGCTCTGCGCGGAATCCGCGAGCGACCATACGGCAGCGAAACTCATGGAGTCGGGGCCAAGCAACGTCGGCACTTTTCGTTTGTTCCGGGTCGCTCCAGAGGCGTTCGGCAACTGCGGAAGCGCGAGGCCACGTGCGAGCTTCGATGTTGGTGGCGTCTACGAACTCTCCCCACATCGCAATGACGCCTCCCAGCACGAGTGCCTTCTGCGCGTCGGTTCCGTTAAAGTCTCGAGGGTCACAGTAGTAGAACTTTCCATTGCCTTCCTTCCAGTCAGGACCGTAATTGATGTAGTTGAGGTACCAACACGAGGAGAGAATCGCTTGGTGACCGGCGGCGGTAACATCCGCCATCTTCTGCATTTGTTCCTCACGCGTGTTTCCCTTCCACACGTGCACGATCGCATTCGCGGGCGGTTTGTTCTGGTCGAACACCTCCTGCCAGTAGAGGATCCGCTTGTTCTTCGGGCGGACCCTCTGCAGGAGTTCCTCTAGCTTCGAAAAGTAGAAATTCTCGAGTTTCACGGTGCTGTTTCCGAATCCGTGCTTCTCCATGAAGCTGAGCACCTTTGGATTTCTGCTCCAGCACTCCTCGATCCAGAAGGAGACCTCGTCGCCGCCTAAGTGCAGAAAGTCGTCCGCGAAGACCTCCATGATTTCGCCAAAGAATTGCTCCAGAAACTCAAAGTTTCGGTCCTTTGTCGGGTCGAAAAGATTTGCCGCGGTCTTCTGCTGCTTCTCGTCAAAGCACTCGGACAGCAGTCCCGGTTGCCCGCTCCAGGAGCCCATGTGACCGGGGGTGTCAAACTCTGGCACCACGCGGATGCCGCGAAGGCGGGCGTGTGAGATGATCTCGGCGATCGTTTTCTGCGAGTACACGTGCTTCGGGGTGTAGGCGCCCTTGGCCGAAAGCTCCGGGAATCGCACGGATTCGTAGGGGAACGACTCGGTATCGACGAGATGCCAATGGAGGATGTTGAGTTTGTTTTGCGCCATCAGGTCCTGCAAGTCGCGGTCATCACTTCGATGTGCAATAAAATCGCTTACGATCTGCCGTTTGATGGTGTTGACGGAGAGGAAATGCCGTGAAGTGTCGATCATGTAGCCGCGGACGGGGAAACGCGGCTTGTCGTCGATTACAGCGGTGCGGATACGGTACTGAGAGGAGGGCAGATGAATACTGTAAAGCCGAAAACAGGACCCACCTTTTGGCATTTGTTGCAGAACCAGATGAGATGACTGAAGGTCTCCAGACCTCGCAAAGCGCCCCAAATCTGCTCGGCTTTCAGTATCGCGTTTCCCGAAGCAGAGATGGTCAGTTTATCTGAAGTCAGCAGTGGAAATCCGTCAATTCGAGCGTTACGGTAGCCTACAGTGTTCATTCATGTCGCTCGGTGGAACTTTGCCATCGCGCGGGCATTTCTCTCGCAGTTTCACTTCGAGAACGAATTTCTCGGCACCAGAAGATTGCGAGGTCCTCTTGAACGGGAACAACCATCGTTCTGAATCAATCGGATCAGTGAACCCCGTTCGGAACAAGCTTACTGTAGGTCTTGCGGGCGTTGGAGATGTAGTCACATCCCGTGTTGTCGTCGAAGACGATGTCAAAGTGCGCGGGGTCGATCGTGCGATTCTCCCTTCCGTAAACGAGGTGCTGGGGAAGGGGCCACACACCTCCATGGGTCGTAGCGTCCGGCGGCGGTCGTCCGGCATCCGAAGTCACCCAAAGGGCGAGGAGCAGGAGGAGAAGACGCATCTGCAAAATTGAAAATGAGAGATGAACGCACAAGAAGTTGTTGTTGGTGCATTACAGCGCCGCCGCGAAGTGGCGTGGCAGGCAAAGGTCAATCACTTCTGACGAACGCGACCCTCGGGACCTCGCTGGATGAAGTGCCGGTGCCATCCTTCACTGACACTGGGAGCATCACAGCTGATCACTGCGAGAGGGCATAATCAAAGCAAAACAAGCAGAAATTGTAATTTCAATTTGCGAACATCCGCAAACAACCAAAGATCGCCACTGAGGCGTAGAAAACAGAACACGTTTAACGCTAGAGCACTCGAGACGTCTGCTTAGGACGAAAACCGAATAACGAGGTTGTTTTGGAGAGCAGCAGCGGCTCTGACCGACACACAATCTCCTCTGCTATCACATTGATGCTGAGGAGCGAATTGTGGAAAGTGGGGCGACGAGAAACAAAAAATAAACAAAGAACGAGATTCAATGTCACTTTACACTCTTCTTCACACGCTTAACGCGTGTTAGATGTCAAAGTTGGATTCATTTGTGCACAAGGATTAGTCGATTCCCGATAGATGGAATTTCTTTTATTGGGCTGTTCTTCTCAAATTACATTTAACACAAAGCGGAGGTTTGGAGATCGCTGAAACCGGGTCTTAAACCCGTGTTTTCACCTCTACTGCTTTTCTTCGGGCTCCTTCTGTTGCTGGGCCTTTTGCGTGCGTTCCTGTTGTTCCAATCGCTTGGCTCTCTCCTCCGCGAGAATCTCGCCGTACACGTCTTCAGCAACGAGGATGATTTCGCGCTTCGCTTTCGCTTGGAGCTTCGGGGGCAAATCGTGAAGTTGGTCGGTGAGGAACATAACTGAAATAAGATGCGCGGTGAAAGGTGGCTCGGTCAGATAGGGACTTACAGAAGCTGTCAAACGACTGCGCTTCGGACTGCACGCTTTCGGCTGTCGATTCGGCGAGCAGCTGAACGCTGGACTCACGAGGTTCTTTTTTGACGTCGGACATTGTGGAGAGCGGAAGAGTGGCGAGGGAAAGACGTCGACGTTACAAATATGAAGTTTAGCTTCCAGATTCCAATGCAATCGAATGTGCGAAATCGACCGATGCGTCGCTAACCTGGGCGGCACTAGTACCGTAGCATCATTGCGCATTTGTGGGAAGTCGTGGCGAGAATCAAATCTGTTTTCCTTTTCATCAGAAGATGCAAACTCTTGATTTGCTATTCTTGGGCAACTTCACATGCTTGCTGGGGCATTAGGCCTTGGCTTTTCAAATTATTCGCAGTCGCAAAGCCGTAATGCGTAGCGTAATCAAATGATTAGTAATCGCACTAAGCAAAGCTATTTGCAAGCTCCTTATCACGTCGCAGTCGATGCGGAATTATTCATTAACACCCTCCAGCGTACTAAATATCACTATCATAATCTTTATTAATAAATTGATTAATAATATTAATAAATTGTCTTTTTCGGACTCGGACTTGTTGGGTAAGAGCGACGATGAGAGTTTCTCCGAAATCTTCGCTTTAGATCAGTCATTGTCGCTGTCATCATCTGCGCTATCGCGGTCGCCGCGTGCGCCTTTCTTGCGCTTTGTCTCACCGGTCACGTTGTCTGCTGCGCTTTCCTAGCCAGATTCCTTCGGAAGAAACGCGCAGACAACAGAAAAAGTGGAAACGACGAAGCAGTCGTCATCGAGATCCAACAACTAACACCGCTCAAGACTGATCAGTTCATCACGAAGGAAGATATTTCAGCGTCAGCTCCGAATTGACATTTTCAAATAAAAGAACTGCTTCTTGAGAAAGTCAGGGACATTCACGAACAGTGCAACGTTTTTCCGTTAAATTCCGCTTTAAAATCATATCCGGTGGTGCGGCTTGTGGTATTCACGCGCGCACTTCTCAACTGGTTCCTCGGCGCGTCTGACGGGATTAATTTCGAAACGCGCAACTTCCTCCGCGTCTTCTGTCACTTTTGCTTTCCAGTGAAAGAAGTATTCAACTTTATTATAAAAACCTCCATAGACACCACACGCTTATCCAACGGGATTGGAACTCGCCTTCGCCTTCGTAAACTCCGCGGCTGCCTTCAGATATCCCGCTTTATTCTGGAAACATTGAATTAAATTCGAGTTATTGAGTTGTTGGCCGAGGGCCATCATTGCAACTCGTGAAGTGATAATTCTGGCAATAGGGAAACTCATCGTACTTTTAAATACAAAGCCGCAAGATCAGGTTGAACGGCTCGTTCCGGTTGAGGATAACTTAGGAAGTAGAACAAAGAGCGAAGCACTGAAACCGGGTTTGATTGAAATGAACTAAGCGGAAACCTGACTCACCCGACTCCATCTGATTGGACGGCTGCCACGTGTCTGCCTGCAACGCGTGGATGCACGCCTGATTCGTCTTCGAATCGACGTTCATGTGGTAGATCGGAGTGTCAAAGAAGCATTTTGGCGGTTTGAAGGGATATTCCGCGTGAATCACCAATCGCACCTTGAAGAATCCCTTGAACGGATCGGCATTCTGCAACGAATATTGATTGTAGCAAAGGCAGAAAGCGCTAAAACCAACCGGAGCGATAACCAAATTCCATACGTAAGCGTCTTTTGCGTCGGCAGCGATGCTGAGAAGTCCTTCGGGTTTCGATGCGGTGAGACGCGCAAGTTCTGTGGCCAGGCGCTTCTGACCGACAGCCTTTACTTGAGCGAAGGAGAGATCGCCACCTGGACGTTCCGCCGGTGCTGCAGCAGTCGAAGCCATTGCAACCGATCGCTTCGAATGAACAACACAAACAACATGTGAGAAAAATGAATTTTGATCTCAAAGAGACAATGAGACTTCCAGACGTGTGCTTTCCAATTTTTCTCAAGATTCGGTCCTTCAGTTCGTCAAATGTTGCTTTTGCGTACGATACCCTTTCATTTACGAAAATGTGTAAAATTGTTCGAATATTTGCGCGAAGTCGCGAGTGCGGAGAACAAAGAGCGGCGGCGGAAACGGAAAGTGATTGATGCGAATAAATCTTTATTGTCAGGCTTTATACAGACAACGTGGAGAGCGAGAGGACGCTCATCCGCTTACTTTCCGGGGCCGGTGGCGTAAGCTGGAGGAGGTGGGGGAGGTGCGGCGTACGAGGCTCCGCATCCGGCAGGTCCGGCTCCACAGGGAGGAGGAGGTGGGGGAGGAGCAGCTCCGCAGCCAGCGGGAGCACCGCAAGGAGCGGGGAAGGCGGGAAGAGCGGGGAAAGCGGGGAGCTGGAAGGGAGGAAGCTGAGGAAGAGGAGGCAGAGCGGGGAATGCAGGAGCACAGCCGGCCGGAGCACATGGCGGAGGTGGAGGAGGCGCACAGGCGCATGGTGGTGGCGGAGGAGGAGGTCTGAAAGAGAGCGAGATTCAGATTAGCCGTCGGGAGAGCGGAAACTTACGGGCATCCGCATCCGTTGCCGCCGCCGAGTCCGGGGAGGAGGAAGGCTTGGCTGGCGCCGAAGAAGGCGACGAGAAGGGCGAAGCTGATGGTCTTCATGGCTGCTGATCGACTGCTGAGCTGAGCTGATGAGAGTCTGATTTGGGATGGGGCGGCTAAGGGTATTTATTCAATCGTCTCAAGGACGATTCGGGGCGGGTGAAGTTAGCGCGAGCTCGCAGCCGGATATCGCTTTGTTTCATTCGCACGGCGATCGCTGCTGCGCGTTTGCACAGGTTTTAGGTTTATTCAAATTTTGACGGAGACAAAAGATCAGCAGCGACGATAGGTTGTCTGCTCCGAGTCATTATTCTCGGCCGGTGTGACTCCGACGGGGATATTGCGCCTTGGAGACCGGCTTCGACGTCGGCGACAGATAGCGATCATGAGCGCAACGCAGCCACAAAGCGCGAGTACAATTGGAATAAGGAATAACCTGAAAAGATGAATGAAGGGTTGCCCGCACTCGTCACATGGATCTCGCCGTCTTCTAGTGAGTTTGTACTCTTGCTCACGCACAAAGAAACTCGTTTCCGAAGCTCTCACGCGGAGCAGCCAACTATGCGGAAGTGCGCTCTCGCTCTGTGGTCAACTCGCTACAGTAACCCCCGCACTTACAGATATTCCCACGAGTAACCGTGGTTCTTAAGGCATCTGCTGAAGACACAACACATCTCACCTAAATGCAACTTTGCCGCAAAAGTTGGTTGGAGGAACTCACAAGGTCTCTCTTCCACGAAGCACTTCTCGATCTCCATTTCTGTGCAAATCGGAAACGAATCCACCATTTTTTCTTTAGAAGACAAAGGAAATCAAGATTCTTAGCAGAATCGTCTGTTGAAAGACGCAACAACCGCCAGTTGACTCACAGGCGAGCGGCATCGGCTCTAATCGACATATTTGAGGAAATTAGTCATAAAATGGTCTTAAACAAGGATTTTTTTCTAATTCAGCGTTAACTGCAATGTTTTATGGATTACATGTGCGCATACCTAAATTCGTTGCACTCGATCTGCTGAATCGGGTATGAGTAATCGACAAAGGAGATGTCGCCCGCGAGCTCCTCTCACTTTCTTTCCGCCCCGAATCGTCCTTGAGACGATTGAATAAATATCCTTAGCCGCCCCATCCCAAATCAGACTCTCATCAGCTCAGCTCAGCAGTCGATCAGCAGCCATGAAGACCATCAGCTTCGCCCTTCTCGTCGCCTTCTTCGGCGCCAGCCAAGCCTTCCTCCTCCCCGGACTCGGCGGCGGCAACGGATGCGGATGCCCGTAAGTTTCCGCTCTCCCGACGGCTAATCTGAATCTCGCTCTCTTTCAGACCTCCTCCTCCGCCACCACCATGCGCCTGTGCGCCTCCTCCACCTCCGCCATGTGCTCCGGCCGGCTGTGCTCCTGCATTCCCCGCTCTGCCTCCTCTTCCTCAGCTTCCTCCCTTCCAGCTCCCCGCTTTCCCCGCTCTTCCCGCCTTCCCCGCTCCTTGCGGTGCTCCCGCTGGCTGCGGAGCTGCTCCTCCCCCACCTCCTCCTCCCTGTGGAGCCGGACCTGCCGGATGCGGAGCCTCGTACGCCGCACCTCCCCCACCTCCTCCAGCTTACGCCACCGGCCCCGGAAAGTAAGCGGATGAGCGTCCTCTCGCTCTCCACGTTGTCTGTATAAAGCCTGACAATAAAGATTTATTCGCATCAATCACTTTCCGTTTCCGCCGCCGCTCTTTGTTCTCCGAACTCGCGACTCCGCGCAAAAATTCGAACAATTTTACACAAGTCGATTGTGAGTTGGCGGCACAGTAATGCTAAGACTGGCTGATTCCCACATTAGATCAAATCCACGTCTGCGCGGTAAAACGCGTCTGCCGCGGGACCGAACAGAGCAGTCGGCGGAGGTTACATTTTGCCACCAGTGCGGTACAAGAAGTCTGTAGACAGAGTTTCTGCGCTAAGAATCACCACCGATTGACGAGAACACTTTAAGCGTTTTTATTCAAAATTCGAAACAGATCCGACGCGCGGGCGACAAGATATATGAGTAAGAAGAATCCGCTAGTGCAAACCATAATCCGCCCCATCAACCAATAGTTGTCCGCGTAGAACGTATCAGCCACAATAACGGTTTTGGACTTCAGTCGGTTGATCAAAACGTTCACTCGATTTTCAGTGACGTGTGATTCGGGGAGCTGTCGAAGAACTATTTCCCGTTGTTCCTCCGTCAGCTGCAGAGATTCGATGTAGGAACATAATTCGGATATTCTCTGTAGCTGCTCCGCTTCGTGAGGATACGAAACGTCACGGAACGCTGCTCTCTCCATCTGAATTAAACCACAATTTAACGTTCCAGAGGACACGCCGAACTGCTGTGAACAATGAGGGCACAGAGACCTTGGCGCAAAAGCTCGATTTTAGTTTCCCGCGCATTAAATGCGTGAGTTCTTCTCACCTTTTGGCGCGCGACCATTCGCGCCGGTACACGTCCTCAGCCACCAATAACTCGCGCGCGCTTTCCATTGACTAATTCTGATCTTGGAAGAAATGGGATTTCAGTCCCTTCAAATGCCGGCGAAGTCAACCGCCATCTACATTCCACTCGATCGACAAAGCACAATCGATGAACTCTGTTTGTGTCTCGAATCCCTCGAACTCACTGCTGCACAACGCGAGTCATTAGTTTACCTCCTGCAGAAAAATGGATATGACGAGCGAATGTACCGCTTGTTACTTAGTCTTGACGATGCAACTGTTCGCGGAAGACTTCAAGCTCGTCGCAGACATGCAGAGGAACATTCAAGAAAAGAGGTGTTCAGTTTTCCAATCCTTGTCTTGATTTGTGCGATTTTTACCTTCTACGTAGTGTTTCTGGAGCATCATGTTGTTGTGTCGTTCCATTCGTTGTTTGTGTATTTGAAGAAGTTGAATTGAGCTCCGTGCGCGAAACGGCATCTAATAAATACTGAAGCTCAATGTTTACAGTCTACAAATGCTCTGTGAGCGCAATCTGCGCCCCGTTTCTATCTAGAAATTGAAATAGAGAGTATTCTAAAAACTTGCTTTTCTCTGCGCGGGTAACTGAGTGCTATAGGGCTGGATTACACGTGCACAAAATCTTGAACCGCTAGATCGGGTATGAGTAATCGACAAAGGAGATGTCGCCCGCGAGCTCCTCTCACTTTCTTTCCGCCCCGAATCGTCCTTGAGACGATTGAATAAATACCCTTAGCCGCCCCATCCCAAATCAGACTCTCATCAGCTCAGCTCAGCAGTCGATCAGCAGCCATGAAGACCATCAGCTTCGCCCTTCTCGTCGCCTTCTTCGGCGCCAGCCAAGCCTTCCTCCTCCCCGGACTCGGCGGCGGCAACGGATGCGGATGCCCGTAAGTTTCCGCTCTCCCGACGGCTAATCTGAATCTCGCTCTCTTTCAGACCTCCTCCTCCGCCACCACCATGCGCCTGTGCGCCTCCTCCACCTCCGCCATGTGCTCCGGCCGGCTGTGCTCCTGCATTCCCCGCTCTGCCTCCTCTTCCTCAGCTTCCTCCCTTCCAGCTCCCCGCTTTCCCCGCTCTTCCCGCCTTCCCCGCTCCTTGCGGTGCTCCCGCTGGCTGCGGAGCTGCTCCTCCCCCACCTCCTCCTCCCTGTGGAGCCGGACCTGCCGGATGCGGAGCCTCGTACGCCGCACCTCCCCCACCTCCTCCAGCTTACGCCACCGGCCCCGGAAAGTAAGCGGATGAGCGTCCTCTCGCTCTCCACGTTGTCTGTATAAAGCCTGACAATAAAGATTTATTCGCATCAATCACTTTCCGTTTCCGCCGCCGCTCTTTGTTCTCCGCACTCGCGACTTCGCGCAAATATTCGAACAATTTTACACATTTTCGTAAATGAAAGGGTATCGTACGCAAAAGCAACATTTGACGAACTGAAGGACCGAATCTTGAGAAAAATTGGAAAGCACACGTCTGGAAGTCTCATTGTCTCTTTGAGATCAAAATTCATTTTTCTCACATGTTGTTTGTGTTGTTCATTCGAAGCGATCGGTTGCAATGGCTTCGACTGCTGCAGCACCGGCGGAACGTCCAGGTGGCGATCTCTCCTTCGCTCAAGTAAAGGCTGTCGGTCAGAAGCGCCTGGCCACAGAACTTGCGCGTCTCACCGCATCGAAACCCGAAGGACTTCTCAGCATCGCTGCCGACGCAAAAGACGCTTACGTATGGAATTTGGTTATCGCTCCGGTTGGTTTTAGCGCTTTCTGCCTTTGCTACAATCAATATTCGTTGCAGAATGCCGATCCGTTCAAGGGATTCTTCAAGGTGCGATTGGTGATTCACGCGGAATATCCCTTCAAACCGCCAAAATGCTTCTTTGACACTCCGATCTACCACATGAACGTCGATTCGAAGACGAATCAGGCGTGCATCCACGCGTTGCAGGCAGACACGTGGCAGCCGTCCAATCAGATGGAGTCGGGTGAGTCAGGTTTCCGCTTAATTCATTTCAATCAAACCCGGCTTCCGCCGCTCTTTGTTCTCCGCACTCTCGACTTTGCGCAAAAATTCGAACAATTTTACACCAGCCAGTTCATTAAATTATGAGCCAATTTCAACAGCACGATGTTCCCTTGTCGCGACTGACATCACAGATAGCGACAGAATCAGTAGCGCAGGTGTTTTTGTGTGGATCGGAATTCGCGAGCATTCATCGCAACCCTTATATGGTCTAAGAGACCAAGAAACATAGTACTGGGACTGTGCGAACGGCAGATATCTGATCGGCGCGTGTTCAAACGACCCCTGATCGAATGTCATTTCCAGCTGTGGTAGCCGGATTGTTTGCTCGCTGCCCAACCCAAGAGCACTGCCACTGGTTTCGTGGTTAGTGCTGGCGAGGTGAGATGATATCGCTGTCATAAGTCACTCATTGTCAGCTCAATGTCACCAACTTTAATTTACACAATCACATCAATTAATTTTCCTGGCACGCTAAAAACGAGGAAGACAAGAGCCAACCTGGGAGCGAACAATTATACCCAATGTACACAAAACATGCGTGGCCGATAAGAAACAACATTTGCGTTATGAAAACGACTAACATCTGAAACCGTACCGTATGGTCGAACAACAGAAAAATAAATAAGAAGGTCGACTTGATGAGGCT
This sequence comes from Steinernema feltiae, assembly GCA_007213375.1. Taxonomy (NCBI): domain Eukaryota; kingdom Metazoa; phylum Nematoda; class Chromadorea; order Rhabditida; family Steinernematidae; genus Steinernema; species Steinernema feltiae. The sequence continues at coordinate 37,100 of MQUG01000904.1, read as the reverse complement.
CAACGGTGCCCAACTTGGGCTTGGCATGAAGACTTGAATGAAGTCACCAATGAAATCAGCAACAAACTGGATCAGTGCCACCTGACCGAGAGCTTGCAGTATTTTATGAAACTTTCCGCTCAAGGTAGTTGCAGCGGTAATTGGAGCTTGAGTAGGGCCGGCTTCCAGATCTTGCGGAAGAGGCAACCCACCTAAAAAGCTGGCAATCCAGCGAGAAATTCGAAAAGCATGGCGCAAAGCTTGATCCCATTCGTAACTTTCTTGTGGCTAAATATGAGACAAAATGAAATCGGTCCATTTTCAATTGAAAAATTTATCAGTTAAGCTGCCAGGACCCGCTCACTAAAGACGGAAACAGGAATCCGCATTTTGGGATGAGTACCGGGAGATGTACGGACTGGTGGGCATCCAGCGGGCGCCCTCCAGACCCACACGTTGAATCTGCTCGCGCTGGAGATGGGAAGATACAACGAGTCCGACGCGGTCGAAGTTCTGCCGGATTTCATCAGAAGCTGCACGCGCGAATGCAATGCAACGTAAGGAATGTTCTTCAGACGAGTTTTTGATTCTTTTTGAATGCTCTCAGCGACTGGACGGAATGGTTGGATCCCCGGATGGGACGATGTTTCACGTTCAACATGAATTCGAATCATTCGGCAAAGCGCGCGGGTCCCGTTTACGGTCTCCGACTTCTTCCCTCGCGGAAACTTCCAAACGTCCGTCGTCTTCTTGACACCTACGATTACACGTTGAAGATCGTTTCGTGCGACGGCGACCCGCGATGCAAAGAGAAGAGGAACGAGACGCTCGAGGAGTACCGGGAGATGTACGGACTCGTGGCCATCAGGACGCCTGAAACAAGTATACCTAAACAAAACCGAAAGACTCACGATTGACGCTGACGCTCCTGGAAATGCATGGACAGGCGCGTACTGTAGCTGAAAACGTGTTATTGCGACTTACGAAAACTTAAACAATCGGAAAGTTGGGCGGATGGGTGAGAGGACGGACAGATGGATGCACGGAGACGTTGTCAGCGAGCGCGATCTGAAAGAGCCTCATTGAATGCTTTTGGCAATACATGACTCAGTTAACCCGCAGTATTTAGTAGGCCCCAAAAACATTACGTACCTTGTCGCTCTTCTCCATTCCAGTAATTAGGCTACAAATTCCATAGCCAACGCATGTTCCGGAGATGAAGCTGATGACAGCGAAGAAGACGGTCGTAATCGGATCCATTTGAAGTTATATTCTGGAAATGACTTCGATATAATGCGATAAAAGCGGATAAAACAATCATCAATGTAATATGTGTGCATTGTTTCCCACTTCCGGGGAAGAAATTGATCCATCCCGCTCGTTTCGGTGGAAATCAACTCGCTCGTTTCGGTGATTCGAAAAGCCGTTGTGTGTTTTTAGAGGGTATTTAGGTTGGGCGGGTGAGAAAGTCGTTTAGTCGATCTGTTGTAGTTTAATAGTCAATATGCTTAAAAGGATCTGATTCATGTGTACTGTGATTGATGCTGACGGTGTGGTAGAATTTTCCAAAGAAGCAGGAAACAAACGGAGAAACAATAATGTCAATTTAATATCCACAGACACCATTGCGAGACACATTTGCAGCTTTCAGATTTAGCGGAAGCGGTCGGCGATCATTTGTGATTCAAGTGATTCGTCGGGCGTTGCGTTCACGTTTTCGCAATGGAAACGCTCGTTGCCGCAGCGGTCGCACTGCTCATCGATGCCGTTTTGGCCACTTTGATCGTCGCGAAGTGTTGCAAGAAAAAGCGGCCGACAGATGGCAAGGCGCCTTCAGCTCCACCCGACGCGAGCAAACCGAAAGCGGCGACTTCTTCTGGGGTAAGTCGGCGTTGGCGTTGTTCGGAGCTGAAAATCGTTGAATTTCAGTCGAACGAGAAGAACGATCCGAAGGACGCGAAAAGCAGCGGAGAAAGCAAATCGTTGAAGGGAAACAAGGACGGCGTGCCGAAGATGGACGAAGTGGCGGCGGGAGCTTCTGCTGATCAGAAGGAGAAGTCGAAGGCGGGTGACGGAAAGCAGGAGAAAAATCCTGGAAATAAGCCGAGCGATTTGAAGAAGAAAGAGAACAAGAAGGACGATCCGCCGTCGCTGAAGCCTGAACCAGATCCACCGAGTACTCAACGTACGCAGGATAGCAAGAGTCGCAAGGTGCGCATTGCATTCCACTTGAATGCACTGTAATTCGACAATTTTGCAGGTGAACCACGATGACGACACAATTAAGAACATAGAATCGCTCAAGATCGAGAAGGAGGACACGAAGAGCGAAAAAGTTTGATTCCGCCGCTGAATCCGCAAACAATAAACACCGAATTTCAAGTGTTCTGCGTGAAAATACTCCAAACGAGGAATTTTTGCCGATAAGGACGCAACGATCGATTGTTGTTTGCTCAGCGCATGAACGCATGTTGATCGCGGAGTTTACGATTATCAAACAAAACTCTGTATAAGTTTTCACTTTGACAGTGAAAGAGAACGATCGATGCCCGAAGTGGCGGATTGCTCTCCAATGACGGTGCGGATAGCGACGATTAACCCCCAAGGACAACAAACTGATTGGGAATCAGAAGGTGATTCACACTGGAAGAACGAAGTCGCATTCCTGGTGGCCCGAATTCAGTCGGTTTTATTTCGACGATAATCGGCGTCGCCCCTCGTCCGTTTCACTCGTTATCGCTTTCCTTTGCTTTCCGCGAAGGGCCGATCGCAGGCCGCGTGCTATCTTCACTCCAAACGAGTGATTCGCGTTTCAGATCATGACGATGCACTCGCGTTACAACTCGGTGAGCGTTTCGCAGAAAGATTTGGCGCTGGCGGCTGCCGCGCAGCTGAATCAGCCGAATCTGCAACTCCGCCATGCGACCGACGTCATCGAGCTGAACGTCGGCGGTCGTCAGTTCACCACGCAATACCAAACGCTTCTCTCCGCATCGAGTCGCTTCTTCTCCAACATGTTCGGCTTGGATCAGCGCTCCGGCAGAGTGATCATCAACAAAGATTACATCACTGTGGGTCAATTCTGTGGTTTCTCGGACTGAATTGTGTCGTTTCAGGAAGACAGGACCGGGAAGATCTTCATAAACCGCGATGGCGACTTATTCAAGTACATTCTGCAGTTTCTACGCGACGGAAAACGATGCGTTTTGCCGACGGACACCGTGACTCTGCGACAACTCCATGTGAGTCATAGTTTTTTGGTCTAAATCAGTTGTTTTTTGTTCTTTGTTTACTTCCCTCGTGGAATCATTTAATAATTCTCGATTTTCAGCGCGAAGCAGAATTCTTCGGCATCGACTCGCTGCAGAATCTCATCTCCGAACGACTTCTCGACGAACACCGCACGATTTCGCGCAAGGAAGCGGTTATGGACGATCTGGTCGAGCAAGTCCGTCAGGTCTCCATCGCCCTCCGCAAATCCGCGGGTGAGGAGCCGCGACGTCTGCAGGACGAGAACATCGGGCGCAACCTGCCGCCCATCTACAACGTTGACCGCGCTCGGCACCTTCGTCAGGACTCTACGTCTCGTATCTTCTAATTTACTGTCAGAATGCTTGAATCGCTAATATTGCATATCTCCTTTCCGTGCATAGCGGAAACTATCAGCTCCTCTGAAATAAACGCATTCAGCCAGAAGTGCGAACAGCGGCAATCGAATATTCATTTGATGTTCTCGTTGCTAAGAGTTTCTGCCGATCGGCTTCCGCGAATTGTTCAGTTGAATAGAAACGTCGGCCATGAAGGCGCAAATGCCGCTCGATGGACCTCCACCGTACTCTTCGCCGCCACCGCCTACAAAGCGCGGGAACTCGCGGGTGAAGGGAGCGACCGCGCCGCTTGTTTCGTTCAGCGAGTGGACGACGTGCCATGGAATTCCACAAGCCGTTCGCTCCAAGCGATGCTTCTTCATCGTTTTCTGGACTCTGATTACGGTAGTCGCATGCGCACTAATGATTTGGCAGGTTACGGTAATCATAATGAAGTACTACAACTATCCGGTCACCGTGAGCATCGAGGTGAGGCGTCGTTCCGCTCTATTTTACTTTAATTCATTTGTTTTCAGTTGAGATTCGAGCCTCGATTGTTTCCCGCCGTTACCGTGTGCAATCTGAATCCTTACAAAGCGTCTGTAGCGCGGAAACTTCCAAACGTTCGTCGTCTTCTTGACACCTACGATTACACGTTGAAGATCGTTTCGTGCGACGGCGACCCGCGATGCAAAGAGAAGAGGAACGAGACGCTCGAGGAGTACCGGGAGATGTACGGACTCGTGGGCATCCAGGACTCGGGCGCCCTCCAGACCCACACGTTGAATCTGCTCGCGCTGGAGATGGGAAGATACAACGAGTCCGACGCGGTCGAAGTTCTGCCGGATTTCATCAGAAGCTGCAGCTTCAACACGCGCGAATGCAATGCAACGTAAGGAATGTTCTTCAGACGAGTTTTTGATTCTTTTTGAATGCTTTCAGCGACTGGACGGAATGGTTGGATCCCCGGATGGGACGATGTTTCACGTTCAACATGAATTCGAATCACTCGGCGAAGCGCGCGGGTCCCGTTTACGGTCTCCGACTGCTTCTCCTCGGCAACACGAGCGACTACATCGCGACGAGCGAGAGCGCGGGGATGAAAGTGATCATCAGCGACCAAACGGAAATAATCTTCCCCGACATCACCGGCTACATCGTCTCCACGGGGACCTCGGCTTCCATCGGCGTCAATTTCGTAGGTTTTAAGTGGAATAAACTCGTTTGAATTCGCGAATTCCAGCGAGAAGTGTCGCGCCTCGGCAAACCCTACGGAAGTTGCTCGAACGAGAAGCCACACAACTTTCTCTACGCTCGCGACGGCGACTACAGCACCGAATCCTGTCAACGCTCGGCGTATCAACAGGAGATCGTCGACAAGTGCAAATGCTACGACCCGAGCTACCCGAAACCGAAATACAAGGACGTCCCGCTCTGCACGGTGGACTTCAAGTCCGAATGTGAGTACCCTCGTGGCTTCCGGTTACCGTGGAGTTTCAGTTGACTGCTGGCGGTCGCTCACCAACCAAACGACTCCGAACAACTGCACACAGCCGTGTAGAGAAGGCGTCTACCAGGGAATGGTCTCCTCGGCTCGATGGCCGAGTGGATCCGTCGACAGCATCGGCGGATGCCTGGAGGGAACATTCCCCGACTCCTGCTTCCAAACATACAAACGGAATGGCGCATTGGTGGAGGTTTACTACTCGAAGTTGAACTACGAGTCGATGAAGGAAGCGGGATCCTACTCGGTAATCTCACTTTCCTTCCCCCCATTTCACCGCTGGAACTTCAGTTCGTCAGTCTTCTCTCTGATTTCGGAGGACAAATCGGTTTGTGGCTCGGCTTGAGTCTCATCTCGCTCGTCGAATTCGGAATCCTCGCCGTCCAAGTCGTTCTCGGCATTTGTAAGCCGACCACCGTGTCCCATACGACGCCGCCGTACGATCCACCCGAAACACCCTTCTAAACCGCGCCCATAAACGAATCAAAGATGTTCTACCGTTTAATGTATGCGATTACACCTACAGTAACTCGATTTCGGGTGATCCATCGAAGTTATAAACAATCAGATAAATGTTTCTCTTTTCCGTCGTTTCTTTCACATCGCCCGTCAGCTGACTCGTCTCATCGGCCGAGCAAATCGCATTAATTTATCTTTTTAATCAGGCTCGGGGCCCTTGAAGTTCGTTTTACGGCCCATGTGTTCCGAGTGCACTCACTTACACGCGGGGGATAAAACCTCCGCCGCCTCACAACAAGACAATTAAGAGAGGCGAATAGGATGTCAGCGAAGGTGAGAGGGATAACGAGCTGCTTTGAGGTCTGCGAGCGAGGAAGGCGTCTGCAGAAAGCGCTGAAAAACGTTGATTGCAATGTGCGCTTGCAGGAATTCGATGAAAAACGCGTATTCTGCAGGCATATCGAACAGATGGCGACGCGACGTGTGGGAAGCGCTCTGAATGCGAAAAAAACGATTCGAACAAAGAACGACGTTTACACTTTGTGAATAGATGACTTCCTCGATGAATATATTGATCTCCGAAGGAGAGAATGCGATGGGCGATTTGAATGGAGCCGCGCATGCCGACACTCGTTGTCTATTCGGCAATTTGGGTTGCGCGGATTGGACGGAATGGCACTGGACGCAAGACGCATGGCGATGCTCAAGAAGCGAGTTCCCTGAACTGGCTTCGTTTACTGTGTATGCATCACAGTGGGACACAATCGCATTTGTAATCAAACATTTCCTCTCTGTGCGTTGTTTCATCTGTGCGCACAGGACATTTAGAACCACAAGCAACGATTCCGCGCGCGAAATCATCGCGACACCTTGCAATTGTACAAAATTGTGTGCACAATCCGATCGTGTCGAGACCCATTCTGTATGATAAATACTGTAAATCTAGATGACGTTTGGTCAATTCACTTTTCGAATCAGCTGTCAGTGGAACTCGAAAGCGGAAGCGCAATAATCGAAAGTGTAACAAATGACATAAACTGACAGTTTCCCCTCTGAATTTCGCTCTCAACTGTGATTGATCGGCTTAAATTTTCGCTTTTTCAGTTTGTGCACAGTTCCACTCGTTAGGCCACACGCATTTAGAAAATATCTTTTATCTTTTACCCAATTCTAGAGCTAAACGACGAGATTTTGGAACTGACCGAGGGAGGAGTCCTTTCCAAAGACTTCCAAATACAGAAGACGACACGCAAAGTTATGGCAACCAACAACGAAAACAAAGAAAACAAGAAACAACCGAGCGAGAGGACTCTGCGGACATCGGCACACTCGGGCGTCGCTCGCGCGTCGGACGAAGACTTCGGGGAGGAGGATGAGGAGCGAGGAGAAGTAGAACTGATATGTTCAACTAGTCAACAAGGGAGAGGTAGCGGAAGCGGGGAAGTCGAGCGAGCGAGGCTCCTTCTGACGTGCGACGGCGCCAATGTCTTTCACAAGTATTGGGTGAGGAGGATGAGTTACCGGATCGGTCCATATCCGTAGATTCGAACGTGACTGTTTGCGGAGGAGTGGGGAGGGAGGGCGAGAGGAAGAGGAAGGGGATTACCGGCGATTTCGTGTGAGTTTACAATAAATGAGCGCACTCGTAGAGAGTCCCGTGAATGCCAATTGAAACGAGAGGAGTTAACTTAGATTAGCGCGTTTCTGAGATCGGTTGACACTTTTAGGGAGTGGGTGGAAACTAGATGACGACAAATAGACGCGGATTCTGCTGCGGAGGCTCTAGACGCGCATACAGAGCTCCTTGACGAATCGGTCGATCCTCCACGTGTTCTGGAACACCTCCATCACCTGCATGTTCTCTTCGTTCTGCGCGATGATGTTCTGCAAGCGAGCGAATTCAGTATCTGCCTTGCGGGAGCGAGCGTACCTGGATGGAAGCGCTCATCATGAGCAGCTGACCGTACTTCAATGCGGCGTCCTGATGCGATCCGGTTTTCGCCGTGATCAGCTGGAAAAGCGCTGAAAGATACTTTTGGCGCTCGAATTGGACGTCGATCTTTCCCATCGGCGTCAAATCACACGCGTCTGCAATGGCGCCCGTCATTAGATGCTTCTGTGGGATTACGGTACCTGGGTTGAAGAAGATGGTCGCTTTGAAGCAAGCGAATTCAGCTTTGTCGATCCGGAGCTCGCGGAACGGCTTCATGATCTCGTCCATCTGTCGGTGGTAGATCGGCCGACAGCCGGGGATGCGTACCGTATCCTGCGGATGGCGCAGAATGTACGCGCCGTTCGCGTAGATGATCCGGTCGGATTCTTTGTCGAGCGAGTAGAAGACGCGATTGAGGATGTTGAAGGTGAAGGCGAAGTTGTGCACGAGCGCCATCCGGTCGCTCTCGCAGAGCTTCTGGAACTCTTCGAACGTCTTCACCCATTCGAGACAAACTCTCAGTTCCCGTTTGTTCCACATTTGGATGTCCGGCATCGTGGCCGGGTAGTAGTCCTTGAACTGTGTGTCCAGCTGCAAGCAATTCGTTTCAAAAAGTTGTTTTGTCGCGTTTTGTAGACGCGACAGAAGAGCGCACTTTTAGGCAAATAACCCCGCAGACGCAAAATGCGATTTTGTTGACAAATTCCGAAAAGCAGCCGCCTACCGTAATCGATTTCGAAATGCTCGAGATAGGAAGTTCTCGTTCCCCCAATTCGCCTCAAAAAACGAAAGACAAACAAGGAAGGCACTGCAGAGTGTAAAGTCACACGATTCCGAGCGAAATCGCGATGAATCACGGCGAAACGAGTTCAAAATGTTTTTTGCAATTTTGATAATCATCACTCTTATGTGGCGAGCGCACGTTTCGCCTTGAAATTCGCTTAAACTGGGAACATGCGATGGGCTACTGGAACCTTTGACCTCTCGCTTGCGAAATGACGCGTTGTTTACGTGTTTTGTGAAAATCGCGAGCATATTTTAGTAATTTTCATGTCAAAAACATCGTTTTAGGCGATGAGCACGATTGAGTAAATGTTTTCGCGTTATTTCGGGAACCTGTTGTTGCAGTAAATGTCAAAACACCGCTTTCAACGACACACTTTTTCGTCAAAACAGCTCCCTTTTGTCTTGGTGAATGAGCAGACAACTCACGTCTATTCCGAGCTCCTTGGCTAAGTAGACGAGGCTCGGTTGGTCCATCACCGCCTTTACCGTTTCGACAGGCGGGAGGTTGGCGTGGCGGAGTGCCTCGCAGAGCTCCTCGACGATGACGAGCTGCTCAACGAGTTTGTCTTCGAGGGTCCTCTGCGGCGAGAGCGAGAAGCGCTCGTCCTCGGAGCTGGAGGGCTGCTTGATCTCCATCTTGATTGTCGGTGCCCTTCGGCTCGGACCGATGCGGTCTCGGTCGTTCTGAATCGCTTTCGCGTCCATTCCAACGGAGATGCACTTGTTGAAGCGACAGTGACGGCATGCGCAGCGGATGTCTGAAGATTACGGTAGTTAGGAGCGTGCGCTTTCTTCGTGTGTGGTTACTTTTCGTGACATCGCAGTTTCCTTGGTACTGGCACACGAACGTGTGCTCGGAGACGATTGTGCGCCGGAAGAACGTTTTACTGCAAAGGTTACTGTAGACGATATATGCGGGAGAAGGCGACTTACCATCCGTTGCAACTGGCGACGCCGTAGTGGTAACCGGTGGCGATGTCTTGACAAACGGCGCATGGCTCGCCTTCGGGTACCCGTCTTCCTGAAAGCAGCAACTGTTTAGTGATGGATCGCGGAGAGTCGGTCGAGTGATTGAGATTTATGGGAGTGCGGAGCGCCGGTGACGGCGAGATTTGTTGCGAATGTGGGATTAATGAGAAAAAATGTGTAATCTTTGGTTTCATCGATTGCGGAGGGTGAAGCGGAGGCCCCAATCGCAACTTCTTTCGATCCGCCAATGGCGCGGTGCGAAATCCCCCGTCGAGTCCCATGGTTACGAGCGCATGAAAAGTGAATTCTGAGAAAAGCGAAGACGGGTGCACTTGGTGAATGATGGCGGCGTGATTCAGCGCCCGAAAAATGGTCACTTTGAGTTGAAATTGTGTGTTGGAGCTGCGAGCGTCGTTTGCTCGAGCAATCAGCGCGTCAGAAAGGGCGAAAATACAAAAAGAAGTGCGCGGAGTTCGTGGAAAGCGGCGGCGGAAGGGAGCGCAGCAGAAAATGGCCTGTGGAACGGAGAATTCCCTCTGGCCATAAAGCAACGGCGTGCAGTTCAGTTCACGACCGCGCAGCACAATCAGCCGGATTAATCACGCTTCTTGTGACACGTTTTTCAGCGGCGTAATCCGATTTCTTCGCTTTGTTTTCGGTCTCGGAAAGTGAAAATCGCGTCGGTCTGTGCAACGGCGCCTCTCGCGCGCAATTCCATATCTCCCCTCTCGAAATTCACGCGCTGTTTCGCGTAATTTATAATTCCCCCGCAACTCCATTTGGCGCAATCGTCCCCATTCACCCACCCGCTCGCCCGTTCGTTCGCCATGTGATTGATGGTCGGACGGAAGGTTTAAGGATTTTGCTCGGCTTCGAGGCGACAAAAAGCGAATCGCCGCTGCAGAATCGGCGCGATAAGTTTTTTTGCTTGCGACAACACGCGTTTTTCTCGCGTCACCGCTGCAAGCGCCTCGAATCCACCCTTTTCAGGTTTTTTTGGGGCAATTCCGGTGAGGGTGAGTGGCCGGCCTCATTACACCGATGAAATCAGTGAATTCCGCCGCGGGATTTTACGAAAAAATGTAAAAATTCTGGTTTTCGGAGCACAAACAAAGAATTAAAGAAGCAAAAAGTGGCGTGCGAATTGATGAATTGGTGTGGGGGAAAGAAACATTTGCCGGTTGCAGGCACAAAACAGAAAAAAGAGGAGAAAAATGAGAATTAATCGACTCAGAGGTCTCGTAAACTGGAATTCGTCTTGGAAAGATTCTCAAAAAGTGAAACTCGTTCGGCGGAAAGTCGCCTTCGAGGGAGTCCGAGGTCTACAGCAATGCTTTGAGGTGAGATCAATCATCTTTTTACACTTTTTTGAATTGCGTGTCATCTGCAGAGCACTCTTCGACCCGAAATGTCGAACGCCAAACAAGAAAGGTGACCTTGTGGAGGAAATTCCTTCGAATTTCCACTTTGGAGTCCGTGGGCGAGTGGGGAAGAAATCGATTAGCGTTGTTTTCACTGGAAAAATGCCTCTAATGGACTGTTGCAGCTGGAGAGAAGCCGGGGGAATCGCGCCAGAATCCTCGCCTCCTCATATATTGGATCGCGATTCTCGTTTTTCGATTTGTTTTCGCGATTTCCGCAATGTTTTCTCTCGTTTGTTTGCACGTTGCGCTCCTCTCAGCTTCCTTGTTTTCCCCTCCTTATAATCGGGGTCCGCGCGAAGAGCATCCGAACGACCACCGATCGACGTCTCCTTATCTGCCTTCACATACGGTAGTCGCGCGCGCGAGGCGCACGCTGTTTACCTCCCGACACCCGCAGACGTCGCTGTTTGTGTTTAGAAAAGTGAAATCGTCGTTATCGCGCCCCGATCGATCGAACGTCGACTGCACTAATCCGAGCGAGGCGAAGGCAGAATCCGCGAGAGAGACCGACGAGACGTCGTGGAGCGTCGCAGAAGGTCCCCTCCACTTCGTCTTCGTCTTCTTCTCGCGATAAACAAAGTGTTTGCAAGCGGCCGGTCGACGGAGAGGATCGTGGGGAGCGAGAGGAGCGGCAGTGGGACGCTCTGGGTGGTGCGTTTTTGCCGCCGCCGCCGCTGCGGTGATAAGTTTTCGTAACACGCAACACGATGGCGAAGTAATAGACACGTCGCAGGGGAAGGAAACACACAAAAACGCGATCAATGCTGTTCTTTGCCCTTACCGCTTGAGGGTCCGCGGCGGCTGCCGTCACCCCACAGCACTCTCTGCAGATGCAACTGCTACGTCATCGACGGCACTCCGCAGCGGAGAGATTGCGTTGTAGTGTGCTCTCGGCGCGAGGAAAAACTCGCCGGATTGGTCAAATTATGCGCCTCCTCAGCCGCTTCGCGAATGAGCCCACGCGGTTAATAAGATTCGCCGACACGATCGATGCGACGATAACACACAGCTTAGGTAGCGGGCGAGTGCAGCGGAAAGTGCAAAAAACGAGTTTTTGCGGGGTTTTTAGATCGACGAAATTCAAAAAAACGTTGTTTTCGTCGCTCAGAGAGGAAGGAATTCCCGGAGCTCCACGCGCGCCTTCTCGTCAGACGTGTTTTCAGAAGGTCGCCCCCTTTGTTTTGACGCCGTTTCAATGAAAATTTCCTTCAATTAGCGAAAGTGCACACGAAATGAAGGAGAGAGGGAGGGCAGTGCAGCCGAAATTCCAAATTCTGCGAATTCCTCGCGAATTCTGACGTTTCGCCCTCGTTCTAATCAAATTTGCATTAGCGCAAGTGATAAGCGCGCGTTTTAGGGACGCGTACCACTCGCTGCTGTTTATCGAAATGCAATTGGCACGTCGCAGGAAATCGCGGTTCCGTGCAAAATCGCTCCTCTTATCACCCGATCGAACTGTCGTCACCCGTCGATTGCATTCCTCCTACTCGTTTCAGAATCCGGAAACGAGCGGAGCAGACGGCGGGGAAGCTGTCGGCAAGCTGAAATGCGAGGCTAACGGGTGCGAGCGCACTCAGAAGCGTATTTTGTAGCGCCGATTGAAGGCGAAAGCATCGTCGTTGCAGCCACCCGCCCGCTCAATCGTCGACGCCGGCGACCTTCACTCTCTCCTTCGATGACTCTCCGCGGCAGTAGGTTATCGGTAAACAAGTTTTTTTCCACCGAAATCGTTTGCTTTCGCCCTCTCTCCTCTCCGCAACGACGTCGTCGCCTCTCTGTTTATGCTCTCCGCTGTTTCTTCGGAGGTCTAAGGTCGTTCGGGCACAAAGTCTGCGCTCCCGGAATCTGCAGACGCCTCTGCGGCTTCGGGGTCTCGGCACTCGCGAGTCCCCGATGAAACCGCAACAAACTAAGCTTCTTCTCCTCCGCCACCGCCGAATCTCCGTCGATGACAGGTTTCGACGTCGACGGCGGTGGCGATGAAACGAAAGAGAATTCGCGTAAACAAGTTTTTCTGCTCGTCGCGACGGCGTCGTGCCGTCGGCGGCGGAGACGTCGATGTTGCAGCGAGATTAATTAAGCGCCGGGGTCCGCGCTGACCTCGAACGACGAGGAATCTCTCCAGGTGCAACTATTTATATCCGACCGCCCAAGGAAACTCCGTTTTTCACCCGATCGCACAAAATTTCCGCTTGTTTGTAGTCGACACACGCCGACGAACACAGAAAACACACGTGGCCAAGTGATGCGAGCATCTAGCGGCAAAGCCTTCATTACACCCGTCAACACGCGTTCACGACATGACAAATCCAAATAACCCTTTTCACGCGAAAAAGGGGATCGAGGGAAAATTGCAGCCTACAATAACCTTTGATCCCGTCACTTGGAGGGATTCCACGGCGTAATCGAATCGCGAAGAAGCAGCTGCGCTAAGAAAACGAGTAAACAAAACAGAAGAGATAATTAGAAAGCTCCACGCGGCGCAAACACGAAAATTGAGTTGTATCGGGCGAGCACGTGGCGTCTGCTACAACCCGTAATTGTGGCGCATTGCGGAAATCCGTGCGCTGCGGAATTACGGTAGTGGGCACTCGAGGGGAAGATTCGCGTTTTTGCAGCGAAACTCGAATTTGTCGTTGCAGAAAGCAATAAATCTGCAGAAATAATGTGAGTTTTTGTATTTTCCGCGATTTACGACGCTGATTGGGGCTCTCGACGCGAATAAATCAGTAAAACACATAAAATAACGAAGTGAATAGTTTGGAGACGGTGTTTTGAGGGGAAAACGAAAGAACTTACGCTTTTTCTCGCGCATGCCTCCGTTGGTCGTCGCGACGGCGCCGTTCAGCGGCGGCAGGTCGTCGGACGGAAACTCTCTTTTGAGCTGAAACGGGGTGATGGTCGTCAGCTTGTCGGAGATGAGCGAAGACGACGGTAGCGGGTGGAGAGAGGAAAAAAAGGATGAAGCGAGTGTGGCCGTCGTGATGGTGGCGGTAGTTCGGGTGAACAAGGAAAAGTCAGTGGTCCAGCCAGTCGGTGGGGCCCTGGTCGTGTCGCCGGCGACGTTGGGGGTTTAGGAACAACAGCTGAGCGCGAAAAACATCGGCGACGCCCGCGACGACGACGAAAGCGGCTACGAAAGCGGCAGTCGCGGCTGGCTTTGACTCAGATGCGAACAGCAGCAGCAACACAGCAGCAGCCAGCCGAGCAACAGAGAGAAGAAGGCGATGGAGCAGACGGCGCGGAGAGAGAAGAGAGCAGTCGGCTGGTCGCTCTCTCCTCCCAGCGCGAGCGAGGGGCGTCGCTGTACGCGCGGCAAATCGCCGATTCGCGGAGCGTCGCGTGAAGGCGGAGAAGCGTCGGTCGGGAGAGGGAGAGGAGAATCCTCCGAAGATGGCTTTTGGCCTCGCAGTCCTCGACGACCTAATCCGGAGGCCCCTAACGGGCACCCGCCCGGCAGCACATTCGAGATTGCAAAATTTGCAAAAAATCGTTTTTTTTTCGCTGAAAGCGCGAAGAGCGATTTATGAGGGTTCCGAATTGTGTTTTGCTTGACGGAATCACGCAAATGAGTGATTCCATTGTTGGCCAGCACGCTCAACGCGCTAAATTCGCTTTTGTGCTTCGCTGCGCTTTTCTGGAATCACAGGAAGCATCGCTGCAAATTGTCCGCATTTCACGTGTCAAGCCAATCGGTCGAATTCGCTGCAAATTCTCCGTTTGTGTCCCCAGTGCTTCTTCGATTCGCCCAATCGACACTTTTGCACCACTCCACCACCGCCTCCCTCCCTCGATCAATCGAAAGTGCCGATTCTGCAGAAACCTCCAACGCCGCACCACTCCGTCGTGTTGTTATCAGAAAGGGGAGAAGAATCTTCAGAGCAGTTGATTGGATTACTAAAGGCGCTGTTTCCCTAAAAAGCAGAGAGTTGACGACCTCTGTTCCGGCGTTATCATCCCGAGAATGGCGCGTTCAACGACTACAATCTCAAATGGACGTGTTTGTGCGAATTGCAGGCAACGAAAAGTGCATCTGCAAAGCGACTGAAGAACAAACACGCGAAAAGAGGGCGCAAATACGCGTTGTCCCACGCGGGAAGCACCGAGGGGCGCCACCGCTTTTGGGGAAACGGCACACCATCGCGCGAAACTCTCTTTTCGACCCTACGGGGACTGAACTTTCGACCTGGAGCTGATAAAGCGGTTTGCAGTGCCGGCCACGCTAAAATGGCGTTAAAATCGAGTGAATGGAACCGCTGCTCAATGAATCTGCCGCAAACAAACCTGAAATCACTATGGTTCAACTTCAAGTTCACATTTCGCTCCCAAAACGGTCGATTCTAACCGTTTGGCGCGTTTTTCTCCCGCTAATCTCCTCCCAATCGTTCGTCAGACCTGCGGAATCCGTCTATTCAACGGTCGACGGAACGGCGCTCCAACCGCAAAAAAACGTTATCTCCTCCGCATGCGTGTAGTGTAGCGGGGGTTCCAACAAACCGCCAAAAGCGGATTAGCGAAGTATCATCGAGGGTTTCGGGTTGACGGATCCCCTTCGCTCCAATTATTCAATTGATTGACGCTGTTTGCCTCGCGATCGCGGCCTCGATGACCCCGAAACTCACGTGTCGCCTTATCGTCCGGCTCGGAAGAGGAGTTGAGCCTCGAAAAAACGAGACAACGCGTGACGCGTCGGCCCACCCGGTTTAATTCGAACGTTCGTACTTTGTACTCGCCGCGGAGGGCAAAAAGCCGAAGAGCCTCAGTTTAGGGTCTCTTCTGTTTGTACAGGCGAGCGAGTGGCGAGGATCGAGGCGAAAGCGAAATAAATAAACAAATCGAAGGGTGTTCGTCGAGGAGCTCAAGATCGCGGAGACCGAAAAAAGCGCTTTGGGGACATTTGACATGCGATCCGCGTCCAAACTGGCTTCCCAGATCACTCACAGGATTTCCGCATCTGCAATATCGGTGGAATTGCGGTTGTTTGCACTCAAAACAAGTCAGAGTTACTCGCTGACTCGCTGCGGCTATTTTCAGGCGCCGACCTCTCCACTCGCAGTGATTTCGCGTAATTTCCGGCAGATTGTCGCGCAGCAACATGTTTTGCACCAATTTCCAAATCCGAAAACATCGCGAAACTCGTTTATTGCGACAGAAGCGAGTAACTTTATAAATCGCGCTCGCTTTCCGCATCGATTTGTCCACCTTCGAATTGAATTAGCGATATTAGGGTTACGGTATCGCTGCACTATGCGATTTCAGCGCAAAATTAATTAAAAAATCGCATTATTCGCTGCAGATTTATTGCACGTTGCAACAATCGTTAATTTTTTGTCTTTCTGCGAAATCGCGGCCATCCTGTGTGGTTTAAACTGCGTCGCAGAGCGCCTCCGGAAGCACAATGGAAACTACACGAGGAACTTGGATTTTGAGGTAAACAGCGTGAGTCACGCGAAGGGGCGAATCGATTCGCGCGATTCAATTAGTTTTATGCAAAGTCGAATCGCTGTTTGCGCCAAGAACTGCTTGACGACCAGATTTCCGCTCTTTCCTCTTAGGGAATGGCGGATTTGCGGCGATTAAACGCTGAAACAACGCAGAAAAACATCATTTTGCGAGAGTTTGACTCCGCAAACAACTTTTCTCGTATTCGCGCTGACTGCGGCGCTTTTTCGAAGACTGACTGACCGGGCTTAATAGGCGATGAGGGGGATTTTCGCAGCGTCATTATACTTCAATCTGCCGGTGGCGAAGGAATGAAAGTGCATAGTGGAACGCGGTGTTTGTGTGTGAGTGAGAGGAACCCAGAAGCGGCCGGAAAAATCCCAATTTTGCGTTCAAGCGGCGCGCTGAACTTTTTGCTCGCGTCCAAAGTCCATTTTTCAGTCGCTGCACGCTAATCGCCCGCAAAATGCAACATCGCCGGTCTCAGTGCACCCTTAAAAGTCTAAAAACAACGCTGCAACGGCAACGCACTTATTATCTAATCTTATCGCCATCCGCGCCGTTCTTTGACTTTGTTGCCTCGCTGTTTTCGAGCCGAAAGCGCACTTTGCGCCACGCGGGCGTTTACGACCGCCGAAACGCCGTTTTGCAAATGTTCTCGGAATGTTTTCGCTTGTTTTGCAGCGCGCGAAATTCGCCACAAAGCGGGTTACACGCGACGTTGTCGTGAGTGCAGGGCTAATCGGTCTCCAGGACGGCGCAGTGCAGCCCTCTGCTGGTGCACATGTGTTCTGGTCGGAGTGAAGTGCGAATGCTCTCCTTTCGGAGCGTTTTTGCCGATGGCGAGCGCCAATCGGCGATAACGTCGCCGCGCAACGCGAATACAAACAAAAACGGCGCTTTTCGGCGTCGTTTTGTGTCGGCGACCGTCGCGAAGCCACGAGTTGTGCTCGACATCAATTGGAGGGACGATGCGCAGCCGGGCCGAGCGGATCGGTTGCGCTGCGCTGAGCGAAGTCGTAAACGAAGTAGGTGATAACGCCCGCGGCGTTGATAGGACGATTTGGCCTGAGGGAGAGTGTGAGCGGGAGTGGAAGGCGAGAAGAACTGTTTATCGACTTTTTAGTGCATTTTGTAGTCGCTTCATGACACGTGCAAACGCCGAATTGAACAAATTGAGCTGCGAATGACCGAGGAATACATATGACTACTGTGAGATAGGCCCGGGTCACATGCGCAATGACAATTCGGCCGATTTTTGGCATTGCTGACAAGGCGAACTATGAAACGGGTGACGTCGACGAGCAGAAAGGAAGCTCTGTGAGGGTTCAAGTGGAAGATCGCAACACTATGGAGTTGCCGCTTACTTTGGCGTTTGGAGAAGAAAGTAGGCAACGCGTTTACAGGGTCAGAATCAACATTTCCCTTTTCTTCGCATCTGAACTTGAATAACACAGTCGGAATGCTTCACAGATGCGTGACCGAGCAATGAATGCATCGTGCCAGCGCGTCCAACCGAACTGACACCAGAAAACCGGAGGTAAACCGCGAAATTGAGGAGAAACCAAGAACCAGAGGGGAAAAGCAGCCAAACACGCGCTTGTTTTCAACGGAAATGCTTCAATCGGCGTTTTCCCTCAACGGCCGGCCGGAGGTAAACAGTTAGGACACCAGGAATTGGATTTCTATTTAAGTAAGAGTCAAACACCGCATTGTTTGGTAATCGAAAGTTTAATTTGCGCGTTTTCGCCCTTCTTCGTGCGTGAATCGCCGTTTCACGTAAATCACCGGTCGCGGAATGTCCGGACGTCGGAATTGGCGCGCGAAAAGATCTTCCTTGCTGTTCAGCGCGTAAACACCTCGATCCAGGATACTGTACTCCTCGCGTGACTTTTGACCCACGGTGCCCTCACACCCAGCATCTTCCATGAATATTCATTTCGAATAACGGCGGCGCATCGAGTGACGCGCATTGAGAATCTCTTCGCACCTCATTAGCTACCTGCGCCGCCACCGCAAACGGTTTTTGCCGTGCGGGAAGGTCGTAAAAGCGCTTTTGTCCTCACACGCATTACGTAGGCAGCGGGGAACGCGATTTTCTGAAAGTACATCTGAAAAATCGGAAAACGCCATTTTGTGAAAGCAACGCGGATTAATCAAAGCAGACAAAACAGCAAAAGACGTTTTGATTAGAAGAGAGTGCACGCGCTGAATGTGCCCGAGGGCGACATTTCAGTTTAAAAGTACAGAAAAATGTGAATTTGGTCGAGTGCAACTTTTCATTCGAGCAGGACACGTGGACGGCGGTTGTAGTCGACTTGCATTCTCCGGATTGTGCTTTGTGACTTGCGAATAACAGCGTCCAAGTCGGTCGACTTCGAGCGTCGCTGGAGGGGGCAATCAGTTGTTCTCCCTGCGTGTCAAATCCTGGAACACAAGAAATATTAAACTAGAAAAGCGGTCGGCTTCTAATGCAAAACTGCGTTCACGACAGAACCTCTTTGTGCTTGTTTAAATAGTGCCGCATCATCAAATGAAACTACATCTGGTAAAAGTCTACCGAAACGTCACCGACAGTTTTTGTGCTTCAAAAGTTGCTTTCTAAATTGGTTGCCTCAGCCTCTTTCGCTGGGATCTCGGAGGTCTGATCTGTAGATGCAGCTGGTGATTTCAGTTCAAACTGAAGCGCGATCGTTCCGAGACCAGACCAATTTGAGATTGCTGGTTGTAAACGACAATTGGATCTTATTTGTCGGTTTCGACTTCGACACTTTCAATCTCCTTCTGGTCAAGAATCATTGAATTACAAGCCCTGTGTCCACAGCCGCCATACCGACCCGCAAACGGCACACGAACACGCAGATACAATTTTCTTTTTGAAGTAGCGTGAGTTCCAAGTTTCAACTGACGTTTCTTCGCAGCGTGGGGATTCGTTTTTGTGTCCACCCAAGCAGTTTGAAGTACAAAACGCTTATTTGGATGACGCACGCAGAGTACGCGCGTGATTTTTTGGATGAAATCCGTAAGCGGCTGAAGGCTGAAGCGAATGTGCGCTAATTCGCGCGAAGACGGAAAGTGCGACGGGAACGGAAGAGAAAAGAAGCATCTGGAGAGCTGCAAAGTGCTTCCTTTTGCAAATCCGATTGGAATCTGTGTTTGCGATTAGCATTTCAGGAGTGCGTCGCAAGGAAGCGCGCATGACGCGTGCGAAATGCACTTTGCCGGCATAATCGGCGAACCCGATGTTGCATGTCCAGTTCTCATAACTCACAATCAGTTACCGTCGTCTGAGCTCCTCCTATTTCTGATTCCTGCTACCGTAACCTCCACCGACTTCAATTACTTTTTCGATGAAAACAGTCGTCTCCGGCGAGTCGCCTTCCGAATCGTGAATCCTCGATCGCCGCCACTACATGATTTGTTTACATCCCGATCGGAGTTTCTGCAAACGCGGCAATTACGAAGAATTATCCTCTTTAGCGCCTAACGACGAGATCGCGTGCTGCCGCGCCCACGGGCCAAGGCGTCCTCGCGTGTCGTCCCGAGGGCTTTGCAGATTCGCGTCAAGTGACTCAGCGAGCAGGTGATCGCGTCCTTACTTGGCGGCGCTTCAAATCCCCGGGGAAGTTGCATTCACTCACCAAAGGTGACGATTTGCGTCAGTGGGATGGAAACGCTGCAGGAGAAGCGAGTAATTGGGGATGATGAGCTGCAGCTGAAGTGATGACAGTTGAGAGTTCAATCCAAGACGAAGAATCACGTTAACACTGCGCACTGTGCATTGCGCACGTTTATCCAATTGGCGCAATCGCCCGCTGCACGATGAAAGAATGCACAAAGCTACATACAATGCAGAGATCTTGGAATTGAGGCTAAACTTATTATTGAGAATTGAGAATAAACTTATTCCGCTCGCTCGCATCTGATAAGAAATGCAAACGATCTTGCAAACGATGCGAGTCGCCCGTTGTCTGTTTCTGGAGCCATTGAAGTGGATCCTACAATACTTCTCTGAAATCGCATTCTATTTGACATTAACGCCGGCGATACAACGCCTTTTGTGATGGAAAGTTCGCGACTTCGGTGATTTTGCGGTTTTCACAGTGAAAATGTAATTTCTGGATCGAGCGCGATTGCGCGCTTCACGCGCATCCGCGTTCTCTTTGCTCCTCGTCAGTGTCTTCGTCTTCGCACATATGTTTTCAACGGCTCGCAACGGCAGGAGAGTATAAACAAATTAATAGCGTGGTTGCTGATGCAGCAACATCGCGCGATCATTTAGCTGGTCCTGGAACGATGCATCTCGCGACCATAATGTAAATAACATGCGCTGTGCGCTAAACTGTCGTTGCGTTCATTTGATCATGTATCTTCATGTTCGTCGGGGGCAACTTACCCTCCGCCTGCTGTGCTGCTTGGCAATACGAAGCCTAGCGATAACTAGGCTAAAAGACTAAGGCAGTCGGTCTAAACCGAAGGCAGTTACTGTATGGTTATCCAGCTGCGTAGATTGTACTTGATGTTTCGCCTAAGAGTATCACGAAGCACGAAATTAGCGCACATTGTATCGCAAACAAAGCGTGTACAATGCAGTTGTATCGTATCAACATGCCACCTGATATAGTTCGCACATTCGGTTGGGGAGCTAAACCGCCAATCTGCGTAACACGTGACTCTAATCGCGCTCTCTCTCTCTCTTTCTCTGCACAAGCAGATCATCAGCTAGGAAACACTCGAATGCGTGTAGTTCACTCCGCCGGAGCAATTTCGTAATTACTTCCTGTTTTGGTCGGACGGAAACACTTTACCAGTTAGCGACACCGTGCAGTTCACTCCTTGCGAAGAAAGAAGCCAAGAAGAGAGACTGCAATCTTCCTTTGGAAGTTGTTCTTGGAAGAAAGCAAAAAAAAAGGAAATAAGAGGATCTAGAACAAAAAACAGGATCAGACGCAGACTAATCTATCCTCTCCAGAATCAAGCTGGGATTAATCATTGATCTGCTGTCGGATTGCCATTTTGTACATGTAATCCGAGGATTTACAACTCCAAGCTTGTTTCCTTGATTGTTACGAATTGATTCAAAGATAGTGCAACGTTTTCCAGCGCACACGCCACGCTGAATGTCAGCGTTTGCTTGGAAATGCCATTTTCCCTCCGTGTATCATGGTGATGAACATTCAACAGTTTTCGCTCTTTATATAACACAAACCTTGAGTCGCGTTTGAATGTTTGCCGACGTCAGCAATTCTAACCTTTGATTGCCGCTATTGTTCTCTTTGCGCTCGTTGAAAGGCCTGTAAACCTCCACAAGTGTTTCAGCTGCTTTCCAGCCGAGTCCCAACGTTAATTTCACGTTTCTGTCATTTTTCGCGTTGTCAATGCATTTCTCATGACTTTTCCAATCGCGACAACAGAAAACACGACACGATGTCATAAAAAATTATGTCTTTTCGCACTGCGATTCGGTCTTCGCTCTCCTGACTTCGCGTCGAGAGCGATTTCTCCCTGGAATCCACCAATTGCTGCTTTGAACAGACTGGCACGAGCCTTCTCGTGTGGTCTTTCACGTTCATTCACCTCTAAAACTGAATTGTTGTCCACGAATTTGTGTTCAGTCGGTCGTGCAATTTGAATTGCGGTCCTAAAAGTGTGAGATCGCGTGCAGCGTACGAGTACCAAAAACACATCGGCTCCACTGGCTGAACGGTCATCTGTCGCGCGAAAGGTGTTTTCAAAATGGAGATCTTCAATGTTTTCTCTCTTCTCAGCTACGCGATTTGCGTTTTCCACGTTGCAAAACATCCGATGTCTCTCGCGCCTATCGATCGCCAAGAAACGATCGCCTTCGGATCGGAACGCCGATGATTCGACGCGCAAACGTTCGTCGCGAATCGTTTCTTCTCTCCTCCGTTTCGTCGCGTTGATTTCGTCGAAATGGAAGACGACTTTGAGCGCAACTATTACGCGACTCTCGACTCGCATGACTTGCTTGTTGGAGTACTGTAGGTCGCCAGTGGTCTCCTCACCTTCTCTACTGTATCTCTTTTGAGGTTTTTCGCGATTGCTCCCGTGGCGATCACCCTCTGCTACTGCTGCTCCCTTATTTGCGTCGTTTGGTTTTTGGTTCGTCGACGGAGACGACGCGAGGAGGAAGACTTGCGTCGTCCGCGGAGCTACATCACTCCGAGAGGTTCCTTCCTGCGATTCGAACGCCTCGAATCGATGGAAATTCAGTCGGAGCCGTGATTTGTTGCCGGCTGTGCGCATTGCATTGCTCAATTCCGAATAAATGTGCTCGCCCAATGTTTGATCCTTCATTCTCGGAAGCGGAAAGAGATAATCAAGCGCAGAAGAGTCGCCGGCGTCTTAAAGGTTAGAGGAAACGCTGAGCATGCGGAGCGGTGGCGAATTCCGAGAATCTGCAGATCGCCAACTCATCGTCGGGCGGAAACGCCGCATCAGTGACTTCTAATTGATATTCGCTTTGGCCGCCGTGGGTGTTCGCCGATCGACGCTGATTGAGTGCTCTCATCCCGCCGTCGATTGCAGTCGGCGAAGTGCTGAGAAGACGCTCAGCGGATACCGTATGTCACTCACTCACCGCAACTGGGAATCAACAAAATCGCAGACTCAGCGCCGCAGCTAATCCGTTTTACCGCGTCTGTGAACCCGCGTTCATCCCCTCTTTGCTCAATCGGATTGTTCTGTCGCCGCACTTCCTCCATTATCCCGCAAATTCAAATTGTTCTCTGTTTTTCCGACATTAAGCGGCGTCTAGAACTCCGGAAGCAGCACCGCCATAGTGACTAATGCGACATTTGAAGAGAGAGAGAGACTCTTTCGGTTGTTGTGCGATTACTTTGACGTGGGTTCGTCGCGGGAAGCGAGGGAATGACGAAGGAAATTAAAAGCATTTTGCAGATCGCAACGGGATGTAGGCAAATGCGCTACCGTAATCCTAGTCGATGTTTTCCGTTTCGCTGCCTACGGTCTCTGCGGGAACGAAGATTCGAAACGAGACGAAATACAAGATGACGAATTGCATTCATCTCGGGTTGCTTTTTGATTGCAGGCGAAGTCCAGGAATAACGGCGCAAAACAGGTGATGCCGAGCAGCGCGACGACAATTCGCACGTTGTACCCGGCGGACGTTGAATTTGCCGTCGAAATTGCGATGATAGAGAGCAAACTGTTGAGTAGAGGACCTTTTTGTAATCAATTGCATCTCCAGTGGTTGGGTTTACAGAAGGTTGAAGGCCGGCCGTCATCGCGAAATGTCCGAGACCTCCTATTATGAACGTTTGCACGAATTAACATCAATTGGCACGCGCCGAAGGATTGATTAGAGGCGGTTGTTTTGTTTCCTGATATGGAGAAGAACCTAATCGCGCCGCGCACGTGGAGATCCGCTTTCATTATTATTGTGATGAAACATTGGTTTGTCGTGTTCGCCTTTCCACCATAAAGAAGAAATTGCGTTTTCTCTCATTTCTGTAATTCGATTGTTTGGGAGAATTATGCAAATGTTGTAATTATAACAACAAGAAGAAGAAACAAACAAGAACGAGAAGAAACTCAGAGCGAATGCTTTTGGCAACAAAAAGAAGGCAAAGAATTGAGATGTTGCGAAATTCATTTAACGCGACAAACCTTTCGCCGGCATCTCCCGCTCCAATTCTTTCACCCTCGAGCTGTTTCTTGTAGGAGGAAGATGCGCTCTCGATGTGACCGCAACATTTCCACGTGGCAACGAGACTAATTCCGAATCTAATTAATTTCGCTGCAGAAATGGGTCAATAGAGAATAGTTCTGCGTGTATATTGACCGCAGATCTGGTAACGTCAGGCGGTAGAACAAGGCGAAAGTAAGCAAGTGGGCGGAAAACATCCTCCGAGGGATCCGGAGTGAAAACAGGGACGATTCACTCTAATTTTTGATCAGCGAATCTCATTCCGGAATCCAGTTGCAGTGTGTCATCACTACCTGTTTTCCCCCGAGATCACGCAATTTCCTCGGTTCTACCGTCTTCCGGAGACGTCGATTCCGCTTTTAGTTTCCGTCGCGACGTCACGCAACCAAACTGCAACTCGTACATGTCAGCGGCGACCCTCCGCCGCGTCTGCAGCGCCGCCCCTCGCTTGACTCACGCGTTCAGAAGGCGTCGCGATGTGCGCGCCTACTTAAGGGAGGCGATTCGAATCTCCGCCATTCAGATTCGCAGATGGCGCGAGTATACGGAACTACTTCGGTGGAGGAGGCGCTCGTTTACCTCCGCAAGGTGATTGACGTTAATCCCAATGATCCCTTCGCGCTCCACACTATTGGAAGAGAATTGTACTCGATAGGAGAGTACGAGGAAGCGCTCACCTACTTCCAGAAGGCCGAGAACGTAAAGGTAAGCTTGCGACCCCCTCGTGAATGTGAGATTCGACTAGGAACGCGTTCGCCCTTTCTGTTGACAGCGCGTCCATTAGAGTCGAGCTGTGCCATCAGAGTGCGCAGTCGATGACGTAGCGCATCCGCCCGTCTGCCCCACGTTCCACGACTGAATGTTTTGTTTGCAGAGCGGATTCTCGGCCTCGAATCTCTACTACTTGGGGAGCTGCTTTCGCAAGTCCGGAAGCGTGGACGAGTCGATCGGCTGTCTGAAGAAGGCGCTTTCGCTGTCGGCACACAACGCCGTCGATCATAAAGGAAAGGTTTCCGCGCGCAAACTCCTCTCCTACATCGGCGTCCACGAGGACGAAATTATGGCGATCGAGCGTATCGACTCGAAGTACGAGACAAACTTCTATTAGGCTTGCACAACATCCGGCATGGACGGGAACAATAATTATTTGTCAAATGAGTATTTAATTATGGGTGAACATAAAGATCGTAGCTCTAGAGGATCCTCAGAGTGTCATCGTGGTGCTCAGCGCCGATCCAAAATCGATTCGACACGGACGCGAAGATCGTCTCCTGACACGCGAATCGGCAGCAACAGTAGATGAGTACCTCGTTGGTCTCGTCGTTTTGTGTCGTTTGGCACCCAACGTCCGGTTCCGGCTGGTAGCAGCGAACAAGGAAGCCGAGGTCGGGTCTGTGCCTCACCAACTTTGGAATGTCTGACACACAACCAGCCTAAAACAAAACAAGAGTTAGCAAAATCCGCGGAGGAATTCGTACAATTGGTTCAGTTTGGTTGAAAGTGAGGCTCGCCACACGGAAACAGCCGAGATCGAGTTCGCATTCTCTGTTGTTGCACGTCCAGCCAAAGTCCATTTCTTTCTTTGCAAAGTTGAGCGCGAAAACCTTCTCCGCAATGTCGATCGCCACATCGTCGACGTTACAGTAACTCAACAGTGAGGAGCAGATAAAGTAGACCACGTTGCGTCGTTTGTCGTACGTAGTGAGGAATCCGTCGGGTCGCGCTTGACTGACGAAATGCTCCAGGTACATCTCGTAGAGAAACTCTTGCTCTGTGTTCGTCGAATCGTCCGAAGCTGCGATCGTTCCCGCCTGGATGTAGAGGTTCCCTTTGTAGCCGAGTTTGAAGTAACAAACACCACTGTGCGAGACAATCTAGAGATCCGGTTGCCAACTGTCCTGCAAACATTTTCGATACCTCGTCGAGCTTCTCGTCGTCTACGTAGTTCTCCAGGTAGCCATTGTAGAACGCGCATTTCAACTTGATTTCAGACTTCTCGTACAACTCCGCCATTTCGATCGGCATTTCGAACGTTTCTGACGTCATATCGGGCACGCGATACGAGCACGTCATGAGCTGCCGCAACGGGCTGTCGATCTGCTGATAGACCTGCAAAAGTCTACTGAAATGAGCGCATACAATAACACGATCGTTGCCTGTCGATGGGGGCATCCGCTCGACTGGATGTATCTGACGCTGCTCATGTAGCAAGTCACATTCACCTTCGTTCCGTCAGTCGATTCGATTTCGAAGACTTGTTCATCGCTGAAATTACAGCAATCCAAAGTTCAATAGTTGTAAAACCAACCCAGAATCGATGAGATTAACCATGTTGACGTCTTCAATCAGTGGAACCGTTACGTTCATCAGCGTGTCGTAGTGGATTCTACATTCGAAGCCGTTTTCCGCCGACGTCAGGAAGAGGGCGAGGAGCTCCGCATAGCTCACCGGACATTGCCTTTCGGTCAGCATTCGCTCCTCCTGCACAGCGCGCAGCAGATTCAGCTCCGGAAACATCACCTTAGGGTGGTTGCAATAGTGTCCCCTGCAGCAAAACATGATACGCGTCGGAATGCCGGGTACCGCATCCAACGGACACGCTGGCTCAATGTAAACAGGCAGGTTGGAATCGCCGATGTTGAAGCAGAAACTGTTGTACGATCCAGCGCGGAAATCCATCCTGAAAATCCGATGTACGCGCGCGCCAGTCGTGCAAGCTACCTGAATCGATCTTCCCTAGTGGGACTCAACGTGAAGATGACTCCGCACGAGTCGCCTCCGACGTACTGTACTTCGTCTCGCGATCCTTCCAGCTCGTACGATCCGTTGTGGTCGTGCGCAGCGTGAATCATGGCGCAGTGGTACTTCGGGTTCTTGAACATTTCACTGGCGGAGGTCTCCGGCGCCGGCTTCCCGGGAAGCGTTTGCGCGGAAATGTTGTGGGCGATCGCGATTCTCTGCGGACTGCGCGCTACGGAAGCGCAGTCGCCGACGCTGCCGTAGCAGCAGCAAAGAACTTCAAACTCGTCGACGGTCATCCGCATCCAACAGCGACTCGAATTGTCATCCTTTTGCAGAGAGAAGCATTCGTTGTGATGAAGGAGTTTCTCGCGAAGTAGAGCCTACAACAGCGCGCATTTGCAGATGGAAATCAACGTTGATCAACGCACATTTCCGTCATTTTCCATTTCTCTGCGAACTGACCGACTTGAAGCGATCCCACGGTCAGCTCATCGTTGTTTGCGTGGAAGATGCAAGTTTCCGAGTTTGGAGGACTTTTCTGAAAGCGCCGCGCGTTTAAATCGTGCAAAGCAGAATGCTCACCTGGAAAAAGCCATCTGTGTCGTAGCATCCTTTCGGTTTATTCGGCACCAGTTTGTTGCTCCACGACAGTTCCTCAAGATCAAAGAAGCTCGTCCGAGCAGCCTCCTTCAGATGCTCGGCGGTCTAAACGTGAAATTTGATTGAATCGATCACGGGCGGCAACTCACCGGGTGATTGCAGTTCGGCTTTTTGCAGCAGAAGTAGGAAACGTCGATCGGAGGCTCGGAAGCATTCCTAAACAACAAAATCGAGTCAGAAAGAAGTCACATGAGCTCACAGAAAGAAGTAGGACGTGCCGTGATTCGTTTCATTCGCTTCACAAACGGGCGTTACCATCCTGTGGAATTTAGGCCAAAACGGCGTCAAATAGGCGCTCGGAGGCAGCATTTCAAACTCATTCTGGTTGACGACGAAGAGGTAAATGCAGAAAGAAAGGTTGGAGAGCTGCAACAGAGAAGTTATAGAGAGTAAGCATGCGCGCCTGGAGTTCACCTCGCTGTCCGCGGGATGAAGAAGACAAGAACCTTTTCCCGCGCTTCCTTCGTCGCTTCTCCAGCGTTGGCGCGATTCGTTCGATTGCTTCCTAAATGTGATCGTCGGCACCTCCAAGCTGGCTTTCTCAGGCTTCGCGCCTAGAGACGTCGTTTCAGAGACATAGAGTGGAGTCGCCGCGGTGGAATCATTCAGCTGAAGCAATTCGGCAATCAAATTCAGGCCCGAAGACGTGGAATTCTCCTCGGTCTCGCAGCGATACGAGCAGAGAGCGAGCAACAGGAAAGTGAATGTAATATTGCGGCCGTTCATCGTGAAATTGAGCGAAAAGTGAAATGGAAAGCTGCGAAGACCGGAAATGTCTGTCTACAGTAACCTCGACTGTGTGTTGTGCGCTACCGTACTCTCTTCATCGACGAGCGAGATGAATTAGCGAGTGTCGTCATCGCCATGTCGCTGGGAAAGTTCATTCGCTTCCACTAAACCGATTCCAATTCCTTATCAGCAGCGCTGAAGCACTTTCCACCGGCGCACCGCGTTGATCGATCGCCACCGCGCTCCTCTCGCTCTCATGTGCAACATTTCAGACGCCATGGACTCGATTCCCTTCGAGTTCATCGAAGAAACTCTCCGCCGCGTGCATCCTGAGCAAATCTCTGAATGCGCTCGTCTCCCGACGTTCTGGGGTCGCTACGCGCAGAGTCTGCTCGATCGAACGGAACACTTCCAGTTGATCATCAACCAGTCGGCGCTTCCGGAGCTCTACTTCTATTTGTACCGCGGAACGCAAATCATCAAAATCGAGGACGTTCTGAAGAAGAAGCACTTCAACATCTTCCAGTTCTTCATCATCAACGCGCCCGGAGTCTTCCCCGGGGCGATGAAGATCGAAAATGAGCACCAGATCGTCCGACTTTTGAGTAGAAGCAACGGATTGACCTTCGTGATGCTCTCACACTGGGCCGAGAAGACTCCACGCATCGCCGCCTTCCTCCAAGCGGTGCCGCGCGTCCGTCAGATGCTCGTGAATCCTGACTTTGGGCGCGATGTCGTTGCAGTCACCAATCTCGTGGAGAAGCACCTCCAAGCGGGTTGTTTGGATGGATTGGCGTTTGGAAAGGACTGCGTCCCGGAGACGTTCTTCCCGCTCATTCTCACATTCCTGCGGTCAGCGACCATCAGCGAATTCGAAGTGAACGTGACGAGGGAGAACGAGGGATTTGCGAGGGAGATGGCGAAGACGATCGTCGGAAACTGGCGCAAACCGGAGAATCGCGGACGACGAAGTGCTGTGACGGCAAATGCGGAAATTCTGAATTTTCTAAAAGCCGAGATCGCCGAAGATCGCGGAATAGTGGTGGAGATGAGGGCGCTGTCGATGGATGAGCGATTTGTGATTCTCCTCAGGTCAAATGCCGCGCGCACGTAAATTTATTTACAGTAATACTTGTTCATCCAATACTTACACACGTTGCACTTCACATAGCAACAGTGCACGTAGCGGCACTGGCACTGCTCCTCCACGTGTACCTGTTGGGTGTTGTAGCCGCGGCCGCAGCAGAGATTCGCGCAGCTGTCGGATCCAGTGGAGGAGACGTTGCACTCACGCATGTGCGTCCCGAGCGAGCCGTCGGCGAGGTTCGTGACGCAGTAGTTTGGTGATTTCCTCAGGAAGAGCATGTTCTGCTGCGGGACGTCGGAGGTGTCGATGGAGCCGTCGCTCTTGAAGACCGGGAACGGACGCAGATGCTGCTCGGTGGAGACGTCGTAGATGCTCCGGAGCCTGCGAGAGCGTCTTAGAGAGTGAGAGGAGACGCGCTACTCACTTGTTGGCGATGTGGACGATGTCAGGGAGTGTGTTCCAGCACGTGCGCACCGTGCAGCTGCTGGAGACGCCGTGGCACTTGCACTTACGGTACATGCTCTGCTCGGTCACCTGCCGACCGACGTTGTTGTTGTGTTGATTCATCTGCATTCGCGGTTTCAGCGATTTGATGTTTTTGTTCATCCCGAAGTCGATATTCATGAAGGACATTTCGTCGAAGAGCGCCGACTCCTGAAAGGAATCTTTCCAGTCAAGACGCGCGAGACGCCGCCGCTCACTCTGTTGATTCTGCGTTGTCGCGATGACTTTTCCGTCTGATTCGTGCGAATCCGCGTCCTCCACGGAGCGTCGGCCCACTCGTGACTCACACGCATCCCGTAGAGCACGTTGTCGCTGCATCCTTTCCACTAAAATCGTCGCTCTGAGACCTGCATGAATAAATAACCCACCTTGTAGGTGGGATCGGCGCTGGCGGTGGGCGAATTGATCCCGCAGGGGCAATAAGGAAGCAATCCGGACACGCACGCCTTCGCCACCTGATGAGTAATCGCCGCAGAGGACAGCGCGTACACAAACGCCTGTTCCTTTGTGCCTAAAAAGGGCAAAATAGCGATCGGCTCTCTTGTTCACCATGAGAGTGGACTAGCGATGTCCTGTAAGTCGGGGAAAGAACATTTTCATCACGTCGCTCGCCCGCCTTGAACCAACAAGTTGCCGGGTCGCAGCAGAACACACTTGCAATGCGCCACGAGAACTCGCTGTGAGATAGCGCGCCGCCGTCACTATACCTTTGGTGAGGTCGTTGCGGAGATAGGGGACCGCCAGCAGCGACGAGCAGTTCCAGCGACGGTCGGCGAACATCTTCGCGCAGCCAAAGACGGTCTCTTTTGCTGCTTTAATGACTATCGGCATCAACTCGCTGATGCGTCGACACATGCGAGCCTGCAATGTTGCAGTGATGACGCCATCGGCTGGTCGGAGGGAGAGGGAATTTGCGTTTTTATCGCAACAAATTGGTTCTTTTCGAGCGGATTTGCGGATTGAATTTGGTTAGCTTCAGCTAAGATGAAAGTGGCTGCCGTTTGAGGGTTTTCGATTAGAAATGAATGAAAAACAACGGAAATCCGCGTTTCAATTTTCTTATTTTTGTTAAAACATTGCGATTGCGTGACCTTAACCGACATAACAGAGGTTTACGACTGTCGCCTGATTACGGTAGTCGCGAGAGGACTAACCTGATATCCATTCAGACCGTAACTTTTCCTGTCGTCATGACTCTTCGGACAATGACGCGGGTCGCTCCACGACTGATGCACACGGTGCAAAGCGCTAAACACACCGTAATCACACACTACAGTATCCACTCACAGCCATTTGATGGCGACGACGGAGGAGGCGAGTACGGTAACGAGGAGGAGGAAGAGGAGCGCGCGTCGAGTCATCTTATGAGCTTCAGTGTCACCTCATGACCACACCGAACTGAAGTCTGAGCGAATCGGCGACAACTGTGATGATCCCGGGGAATCGACAAAGTGGAGGGAGGGAGAAAGGCCATCAAACATCGTTTATGATCCGTTTTACGGCAAATAAAATGACTTGAACGCGGTGAAGGCCCGCCGCCGGGGCGCGGCATATGGCGCAACCTGTGCGCGATTTAATTGTATGGTCGGAGGGGCGAAGCGGAGGACTCAAAGGCAGGATTGCGGGGTCTTGCGGCGATGTTGACGCCGAGGACGTCGTCGAAGCAATGGGCCGTGAGGGAAGGCGATCTTCGGGTTCTCGGGAGGCGAAGAACTCTGAGTTTTTGGGCGAGTGGGAACGATGAGGGAAGCAGCGAGACGATTGCGACATTCGGAGTTCGCGTCGCAATTTGTGACGCCGAGACACTAAAACCGTTTTTGATTCCCTCTTACACAAACGCAGACCGAGAAACGAGCGCTTTTTGCGTGAAGAGGCCGGCTGGAGCGGAGATCGAGTCGGTCGGGAAGGCGCTGATTGGGAGTGATTGAACGGCGTTGTTTACCGCTCACAAGGTCACAAGTTTGGAGTGCTTTGCGGAGTTGCCAAAGTCCGTGAGGTGATGCAATCGGCTGCTCTCAACTCCGCTCACAGTGATTAACCGTTAATGAATGAACTTTGCGCTAAATTGGTGCTGAATTAATTCATTTTGTTTTCCGTGAGCGAGTTGATCGTCAAAGGTGCAGCGAGAGAACATGAACGTCATCAAGCAACAGCTGAACGCAAAATTTGGACAAATTCGCTGACTGAAAATGCAGCAGCTTTGGATGCCTGCTTGGCAGAATCCTTGGCAGAAAGCAAAACGCCGCAATTCGTTAGCGTTTCTGCAAAAAACAGAGCAACGAAATTAGGAAACTAGACTATACACCCAGAGCAACGTCAGTGGTCTCGCAACGACTTGCCTGTTTTTGTGTTTGAATTCATTCGAGAACGTTCGAAATTGACCACGTTGACGCAACTATGATACGCAGTCTACCGTACTCACCGCTGTCTGTTCTGCAGTGTCCTACGTCCTACTAGGCACAACAATGATACTCAGCTTCGCAAAGCAGCCTCGATTGTTATAATTGTTATAGCTAATTGTCATATGTGTTCTGTTATTCGCGATCGCCATTCACTATTGTCGAAGTCCTTATGCTTAAATTGTTCAGCTGCTGCAATGTCTGATCTTGGTCGCCGTATCAGTGACGTTGCCGCCGCTCTGGTAGTTGCTGCCGGCAAGCTGCAAGAGATATCTGCTATATGTGAAGGTGAAACTCGTGGCTATTACGGCAAGCCAGGTTAGTAATTTTTTATTTGTGTGTATTCATGGCATTTTTATGGCAGTTTCTGATGGCTCGGCGGATTCGAAAGTCATGGGGCCTTCACCACTTGGCGACGTTCAAGAAACTCGCATCACCGAGTCTTCAACCAAGATCTGGAAAGTCATGGGGCCTTCACCACCTGGTGACAACCAAGAAACTCGCATCACCGAGTCTTCAACCAAGATCTGGAAAGTCATGGGGCTTTCACCACCTGGTGACAACCAAGAAACTCGCATCGCGGAGTCTCCAACCAAGATCTGGAAAGTCATGGGGCTTTCACCACCTGGTGACAACCAAGAAACTCGCATCGCGGAGTCTCCAACCAAGATCTGGAAAGTCATGGGGCTTTCACCACCTGGTGACAACCAAGAAACTCGCATCGCGGAGTCTCCAACCAAGATCTGGAAAGTCATGGGGCTTTCACCACCTGGTGACAACCAAGAAACTCGCATCGCGGAGTCTCCAACCAAGATCTGGAAAGTCATGGGGCTTTCACCACCTGGTGACAACCAAGAAACTCGCATCGCGGAGTCTTCAACCAAGATCTGGAAGGCTATGGGGCCTTCACCACCTGGTGACAACCAAGAAACTCGCATCGCGGAGTCTCCAACCAAGATCTGGAAGGCTATGGGGCCTTCACCACCTGGTGACAACCAAGAAACTCGCATCGCGGAGTCTCCAACCAAGATCTGGAAGGCTATGGGGCCTTCACCACCTGGTGACAACCAAGAAACTCGCATCGCGGAGTCTCCAACCAAGATCTGGAAGGCCATGGGGCCTTCACCACCTGGTGACCCCGAAGCCATTCGTGAAAAAATCAGGCTCCAATCCAAGAATGCCAGAGGCGGCGACGAATAATGTGATATTTTATTGTGATTGTGTTTGTTTTACTGTGATAAAATTGTGGTTCTAAAATTCTTCGCACAAGCGTGTTTGCATCGCATTGTAAGGCATTTACGTGTTCACTAATTCATAACTTCCTATCCGTATCGTGCACCATGAACGACGTTCCTGTTCGGTTTTGTGAGGAAATGTATTTCGCCCTACTCTATTACAGCGGAAAATCAATATTCACTGGAGGCAAACTCTCTGGCGTGTTTGGTTTAATTGCTACCGACACTGTCGAGAAGGTGGCGTATCGTAGTCTAAGTATGAGCGGCTGTAATCTTACAGATGGGGGGTACAAAAGCCAACACGACCTGCTCAGATTCACTGGGGTACCAAAAAAAATGTACAGTTCTACTACAGCACTTACAATTTATGGTCCCTTTAGCGAATTGAGTTCTATTCGTCCTGCAACCCTGAGAGAACTTTCCGCGGCTACAGAAGATTGTCGTGTCTATCTTAGCCTCTTGACGACGAAAATACCCAAAGAACTGAAGAGTTTCATTGGATCTATTCAACTCTGTGATCATGTGCGTATTCGCGGCGGAAACGTTGACATTTTAGAGACGCTGGTTGAAAAGAAAACATTGCATCACGTCACTTTCTTGGGTCACAAAATTTGCAACGAAGAAATGACACAACTTCTCGTGCTGTTGAAACAAACGCAGTTCAGTATTATAATTCTGCTTGGTTTTTCGCAGCAAGCAGCCTTGTCAACGTTTATCTCGTCTATTTGGTTGAACAGTTCAGCAGCAACTGTCGGGAAAGCAATGTTTTTTGAGGGAATTTGCGAACACGAGACAAGACAAGAGCTCGGTTTCAGACAATGTACCGAAGATGAAAAACAATCCTTCCGTCGCTACTACCCGCAATTTCAAGAGTTTTTCGAGGAGAGTACTTTATCGTTTATCCTGGGAAATGAAGCAGATTCAGGAATGTACCTGTTTGTAAACACATCATTCAATTACAAAATGTTGATTGTGCTCACGTGAAAACTAAATCTATGTTGTTTTTCGCTAAATAAACCATTTTCGTTTGCACCCACAAATGCGTATGTCTTACAATAAATATTTATTTAAAAGACGAACGGGTGGAGCATTTAGATGCTCCGGTAACAGAAATATGCAAAATAATTTTAAAAAATTTCATCTACTGATGAAGGGAAGGTTGCGACGACCGCTGACCACTTGGGTGCGTTCGCTCTCCCAATGTTATAGTTCTCTGAAGAAGCTGTATAAAAATGCTGTATAAAAATATGTCTCGGTTACCGCTTGGATGGCAATTGTGCGCTCCAACACCTTGATTGAATCTTTGATTGAAGTCACCAGGAGCGTTCTGTTGCGCCCAATTTGAGCGCGCGTGGAGGAGAAGCGCTCGTTCTCTCGGAACCTGGAAGAAAGAATTTCATTCATGTCCAGGAAGGGAAGAGAGATACCTGAACTCCGTTAAAAGGAGACTCCGCTAAAAGGAGCGAAATGCGATCGGACTTGGTGTGTGAGCAGAATTTCAGTTCGATCGGGACTGAAAATGACCTTCGGAGGACCGTTTCCTCTCTCCACGAACGCCTTCTTGAGAAAGGAATAGTCGACTTCGCTCCAATCCTGGTCGTCAAATCTGATTTTCGCGTGACTGAAGATGAAACTTCCAGCGTTAGGATGACTTCTGAGCATGTGGGAGAGGAAATCAACGAGCTAGCGGTTTCTGGGAGACGAAATCAGAGGTTGATCCACCTCCATCACGAATTCATCGACATCGACGAGCGCCGTGAAGCGATAATCCGAGCGGAAAACGCAATCGTTGTGAACGAGCGGGTGACCGAGACGGTAGAGCGACAGATTGGGATTCACGCCGCGGTGCGAAGGGAGTTCGTTCCACGGAATCACCGTCAGAATTCCCTAAAGTTCCGAATCAGCGAACGAGCGGGAGTGAGGGAGGAACGCACCTGCTGTTCGTAAAATCGCAGAACTTCTCGTGTGGCGACGGTCGCCGAGTGAACGTAAACGAAGAAACGGGACGCGCCTTGGATTCTCCAAATTTCGAGGAACATGACGATTGAGGGCCAGTTGGAGAACCAGTAGAGCGGTGGCACACAGACGGCGAGTCCTGGGCGCGAAGGCGTCGTTTTTGGAGTCACCGGGAGCGATTGGAGTGCGAGAGGAGAATGTGGCTTGAGGGATTTGAAATCTCCGCGCTGATTAGGAATGAATTCCAGGCGCATTTCGGGGCCCACTTCCACGGACACTGTCCTTCGATCGGCGTGACTTCCGAGGGAATCGAGTCTATTTCGACGCGAGGATCGGCCGACAAGCATCTGCTGAACGCGATAATTCGAACGACCGACTTCGACGGAACTCTGCGGTCGAGGTAAGCGCGATAGACGATCATGGAATCTTCCGCGACGACGTTTTCTCGCCTTTCTTTGATCAGCGAGTCCGTGCCGACTTCCACAATCGTCTGCAAAATCGTGGATTCAAAGAGGAGCACGACGAGCGCTGCAGCGACGAAAATTCCGCAGATTCGACGACGCGTCAGCGAAAAACGCATCCGATCGTTTTCTGTGACTGCGTTCCTCCAGTCGCCGTAATGGCGGAGAGTCGACGAAGGATGACGGCGAAGGCGACGCTGACATAAACATCGAATTGCCGCCCAACGGAGGCGATTTGAACGGAGCGAGGGCCGCCCTATGGTTGGGGGAATGATCTTTGCGCCCTGATGCGGGGAGTGACGCTGCAGCTGGGAGGACTTACGGTCCTTCTTTTCTGCAAAGACGCCGCGATTCGTTAGCACGTTGACCACTTAGAACTCGTCTTCGCTCGTCGCAACTGGCTTAACACTTGGCCTAGTTTTTTGTCCCTCGCTAGGAGCTCTCCTCTCCCCTCGATCTGATCGTCGCAGTCGTTCAGAGTCGACGAATTTTGTGGCTACCGTGACTCGTCTCTCTGGCGCGTTGATCTGCAACTCTGCAGCACCGTAACCCCGTTAGTTCTTCTGCAAACATCGACGGAACGCGAACGACGCTGCGGCGGAGAAAAAGCGCCAAGTTTGGTCCAAAAGGAAACAATTACATTAAAACTCGCAAAACCGCGTCCCTCGCGCGCCCGACGATCAGCGACGACGACGAACGACTACAAAAAGATAAATCGATCGCTGAATACGATCATCTTTGTCTACATATTCGGTTGGCTGGCTGGATGCGTGTGGTGCATGATTGGAATGGTCGCAGCCGATGAGTGAGCATACCGTAGTCGCTCCATCAATTCATAAAAGGAGCGTTTTAGTCACCGCATAGCAACTGTGTTCGAGATGCTCGCTGGAGTCTCGTGCAGCGTGAATCTCGCCGTCCCCTTCTTCATCTACTACTTCCGGAGTTCGCTCTACCGCCAGGAGTTCCGCAAGATGTTTGGAATGTCGAGGAAATTGACTTCGATCGGACCTGAGGGAAGCAAAGTCATAAGCTCCATTTGAAGGCGTCCTGAACTCATGCTGTTCGTTTACTACATATGATAACGACTGATTGATCGAAAAAGGCGTCCCTCCTGCGAACGTCGTCCGGAAATAGCGTTTTCCCGGAGTTCCCGGAGAGTTACATAAATCCAGCGCCATCGACCGCTTCATCTCCGCTATTTTACCACAGTATTACAATTCCTCGCTCCATCAGCTGCATTGTCGCCTTTACGCTCGCTACGCGATTCAATTCCACCTTCACGCAAAGTCGCGATCACTCCGCTTCAACTGAAATCGCCCCCTCACCGATGCAACTATCGCATTCGTCACATGTTCATCTTTCAGCGCGTATTAGTTCGATCGTTGCGAATGCGGAGCCTCGTAGACCGCGACCAGCGATCAGCACAGACCTCCGCAGTCTGAACATGCTGATCAGTCTGAACACAAATACCGATCTCACTTTCTTTTGTCGAGTTCGTCGGAGTTGGTCGGTAAAGAATGGGCGACCAATACGAACCTCTCGGTCCCGCAAGTA